>JAECUM010046909.1:0-16348 GCA_016617855.1 Megalonaias nervosa | reverse complement strand
TGCGATTAGCCATTCCGGAAGACGCACATTTCCACTCATCATCAATCTGCCAATTGAAAAGATCAATAACTTGCCAATTTGAAAAGATGTAAATAACACAAATTGCCAGACAAACATCAAAGCAAGGGGCAGTCCAGGAAGCACACTTCCTGCTGCCCCACAAACCCCAACCACCCCACCCCCCACCGGACAAGCATAGCATACCCCGTACAAGCTTGCGTACACGACCGCAAAAGTGTATTTTGTCTCGGACAAGCGATCGGACACTTTCGGACAAGCATATTTTCCGGACAAGCGTGGGTACAATCACAAAGGCAAGTGGCAGTCCAGGGAGGTCTACCTGCCGCCACACAAACCCCCATCCCCACCGGACAAGCGTTGTATACCCCGGACAAAATCAAAGGCAAGGAGCAGTCCAGGCAGCCCCACCTGCTGCTCCACAATACCCCACCGGACAAGCACAGCGAAACCATGTCGTGCAGCAATTAATCCTCGCAAGAAGGAGGTATTGCAGTGCACAGCTCGACATGGACAACCGAGGGTCTTCACTTTGGCTCAGGAAGACCCGACACAAAATACAACCTCGATCTTTTCAATCCCCCGCCAAAAAAAAAAATTAAAAAAAAATAAAAACATAAATCTCCAATTACGGATAATTATTAGGAGCGCACACCTCCAACCAGATTGGTAGAGAATTTCGGAAAACGGACACGTACACTAAGTACACAAAATTCAAACACCATCTATAGCCAACACACCAAATTCACAACCCAACAAAGCTTGATAAATTGCACAGGTGACTCACACAATACTGGCATAGGACAGTCCACTAGTACAACTGGACCATATTTGACACTAAAACCGGTCCCTCTGTTGGACCGGGGCGTCTGGTGGTATGTTTTGGGGGTTCCTTGGGTGGCTGTCCCCTTGGGCTTTCGTGCCGTTTCGGCGCTGCCTCCTTTCCGGGTCTCGCACCGCCTCTGCCTCGTTACGGGCGTGTTTGCTCGCTGCTGGGTATATGGACTGAAAGAAAACAAACTAGGGGGCTATGATGGCACCATACTCATATCCCCCAGGAGGAAGTGAGGGCACAATACTCACACCTCGAAGGGCCCAGCCTAGGGTTCTGAGTGGCAGTGGTGGCACCATACCCACACCTCCGAGGGCCCAGCCTAGGGCTATAACCAGTCGCGAAGCACATTGTGCATATGCGACTATAATCCAGTCAGTCAGTCAGTCAGTTCACAAATCTTTTGTTTACTAATTCGTTCAATTCACTTCAATTCCTCTTAAAACATCAAAATAAGCTATTTCCGAACAAACTTTTCAATAATTCAACTAAGTACCGCTTTCATTAATAGTAACATGCCCTATAGTTCACCCCAATAGGATTGTAACCCTATACAGTATACAGCGCAGTAGCAGGACGAACCCCGCAAGTCAATTGTATACACCCATCAACGAGTCATCTTATTACTGATAATGAGACTAGTCACTAAACCACTACCTGAATACAAGCATAATGAACTGTACGGCATGGACTCTCTAGTTTCCCACACTAAAAGTACTTGTCGTAGAACAGCGCTAAGGACGTACAAAAACAACCTTATAGAAGCGGCTTTTAAACATAAAGTTAGGGGATAGATACGGTCAATCACAATGCAGAATCCATCTTAGAACTAAGCCAAATAATATAATAACACAATCCCTTATACTTAAACACTCCATTTCACTTATGGAATAATTAAATAATAAGGAGAAAAATGTAATCCAACAAAATAAAGACCCACAAATTAAAATATTTAAAAAAAAAAAAAAACAAAAAAAAACCGGACACTACTACACAGAGCAACTGCAGAAAAGATTAATAACTTCCCAGAACGGACCAAAGGATCACCCGCTCTACACCATTGGAGACTACCAGCAATCGAGAACAGAAAAGGGAAAATGTACAGAGAAAAGATGCACATTTTCACTCAATCGCTGCTAACCACTTCAGAAGACGTCAACATCTGCCAATCTGAAAAGATTGATAACTTGCCTATCTGAAAAGATTATAACTAACTTGCCAATCTGAAAAGATTATAACTACTTAACTCAAATTGCCAGACAACCATCAAAGCAAGGGGCAGTCCAGGTCGCACTCCCTGCTGCCCCACAAAACCCCAACTTACCCCACCGGACAAGCATGGTACACCCGGACAATCTTTCCGGACAAGCATAGCGGAACCCGGACAAGCGAGCGTTCAATAACAAAGGCAAGTGGCAGTCCAGGTAGGCCTTCCTGCTGCCACACAAATCCCCAACCCCACCGGACAAGCATAGCGTGCCCTGGTACGGACAAACTCAAAGGCAAGGGGCAGTCCAGGGAGCTCTACCTGCTGCCCCACAAAACCCTATCGGACAAACACAGCGCATCCATATCGAGTTGCAATTACTCCTCGCAAGAAGGAGGTATTGCAGTACCCAGCTCATATGGACTTCAGTTAAAGATAAAAAAACCAAGGGTCTTCAATTTGGTTCATGAGGGCCCGCTACCAAAACAAACGTGATCCTTACGATTCCGCCTCGTCGTCAAAAACAAAACCTACATAGTCACCAAATTAAGATAATACAAATGGAAGGGCAAACCTTCCCCAGATTGGTACAAACTTTCGGAAAACGGATAAGTACACTATGTACGCAAAATTCAAATTCAACAATAATACCCAATCCACCAAAATTTAAACTCAACGATTGCTTTACCAATTGAATGAGTGGCTCACACAACATTGGTATAAGGAAGTCCATTAGCATAACTGGACTAGATGTGACATTAAACCCGACCTCACCGTTAGGTCGGGGCGCATGGTTGCGGGTCTTGGTGTGCCCTGTGAGGCTGTCCCTGGGGCTTTCGGGCCGTTTCTGCGCTGCCTCCCTCCCGGGTCTCTTTCCGCCTTTGCCTCGTTACGGACATGTCGGCTTGCTGGATATACGGTCTGAAAACAAACTAGGGGGCTATGATGGCACCATACTCATATCCCCCAGGAGGACGTGAGGGCACAATACTCACACCTCGAAGGGCCCAGCCTAGGGCTCTGACAGGAAGTGGTGGCACCATACCCACGCCTCCGAGGGCCCAGCCTAGGGCTATAACCAGTCGCGAAGCACATTGTGCATATGCGACTATAATCCAGTCAGTCAGTCAGTCTGGCTACCCACGTTGACTAGTCAACAACTTCAAAAGAAAAAATGAATTTGTTTAATGAATTAAGGCATAGTTATTTCTGGATGATGGATGCAGCCTACGTGGTGGAAAGGCTTGAAAAAGAATGGAGCTGTCCAGTCTCGAAAGACTTTGTGACCAGTCAAGTCAATAGCCTCAAGGTAGCCACTGATCTGGTGACCGAAATGATAGAAGAGGAAGTGAAAAAATTAAGAGGATTCATAAAGCCTAAGTATGTAAGAGTGGGGACATTGAAGGAAGCCCTTGATCTTGTCATCAAAGTGAGGAGCTTCTTGCAAGATACATTTAATTGCATAGAGTGGTCTTTTGTCAAGTGGGGCTTAGACAAGTTAAAGAAAGCCGAAGACAAGATGAAAAACGTGATGGAAGAAGAAGTAAAAAAGATTAAAGAGACCTGGACGAAAGAAAAAAAGGACAAAGAAAACCAAAAAAAGAAAGAAGAGTATGAGAAACTCAATCAGAACTGGATGAAAATCCAACAAAAATTCAGAGCTCTCGGACATCCTGACTGGATGCCCGAAGAAGAAAAGAGAAAGAAGAAAGGAATTATTGGGAAAATCAGGACATGGTGGAAGAACTGGAGAAGATAAAAGAAGAAGAACCCAAAGGCCCTTTTCAGGGCCACTTCCAATACCTCGAAAAGATCTTAATTTTCATTTTGTCTCCAATCCAAACGAATATATAAAACCCTTACTCTTCTTATACACGAATACTCTTGATTCGTGTTTGTCTATAGCCCTCTCTCAGGTAGCCTGACGTCACAGTACTTCTCTTTTTTTTTTGCTACATTGTTACCAGTGTGACGTCATGCCACCTGTTCCATTCCTCTTGTCGCTATACAGACCCAGGGTATACTAGTCGCTATACAAAATTTCCATTGACGCTATACAGCCCCAGGGTGTGCTAGTCACTCTACACAATTTCCATTGACGCTATACGGACCCAGTGTGTGCTTTTTTTTCTTGACGCTATACGGGCCCTGGGGGGGTGGGGGGGTCTGTAATGCTAATTCCCATTGACGCTACGGTAACCCCTATTACTACTAATATCAATAGTCAACGTTTCTGGGAGGGACTACAAGCTTTGAAAAGACTAATGCGACATGGCTTGGGAATAGGACAGTTCAGTATTGCACATTGCTCAGCGAATAAGTTGGATTAGAACACGAATTGATTCAGCTTCTCAGGCATATCATTTTGATTCAGTTTGGAAGCTATGATAAAACTAAATTATAATCAAAGAATTTCAGAAATAAGGTTACTTACACCATTTCGTAAAATAGCAGTCATAAAATATAAGAATACACATTTGAAGTGGTTCAACTTTTCAATCTTCAAAGTCATTTCTTCTGCATTAAATATTCTAACGTCTTTACAGTCATGCCACAATGTCAGAAGGATGATTAGCACTCATTCTTTTAAGCAAATAAGAATTTGAAAAAGAGTATTTGGAATGGCATCGAGATAAAAACGAAGTTATAATCTGTATTTCTCGCACACAGAAAACTGGTTGCTAATCTTTCCTTTATTATATATCTCTATATAGATTTTTCTTCTATACTTTTCTGATATTCTCACATATTTTTATGACGGTGAAAAGGTTTCAAGGTTCTGTCTAGGCACATTTACTATTGGAAAAACTCTGGAGCTGTGACTATTTGGCAATGATGTACGACGACAGGATGCAAAAAGAAACTTTTAAATTCTATAATCAGCTGGCAAATTCTATGGTCTCTTGAATTTTCACAGTTGAACGGCCGAGTACACAGCAGACGGAACGCTCATTACGCGTCCTTTTATACCTTTGGAAACCAAACGACCGGAAACTGAACGAGCCAAATGCATTTGGATACGCGCTTTGTAACATACAGCGTACACAAATAGAATGGGGTCGGTCTGCATGATAACCCAATTTAGGCTGTTTGGACTACCTCGGCTGTTTTGTGCCAGTAAAATTATGTATGATCATTAAGACTGACCTCGAAGTTGCGAACGCCAATTGGCTACAAACCAAAATGGAGGAAGAAGTGAACACCCAAGATAATGTTAGTTGGATAGGTCTAGAAACAAGGAGTACTGTACCACAGATAGTAGAGTGTTGGAATCGTAATCCATAGGTTACCGGTTCGATACTCGTCCAGGTCAGCCTGGGGCGGCTGCTTCTCTGTGTCACTGGAAAAGTTGCTTAGATCCCATTTACTCAGCATGATATAGTCCATAATGTTTAAAAGTGCCGTTAAAACCAACAAAACAAAACATGCAATTTTTTTTATTGGATCTACTTTCTTTGTGGCTTTGCGAAAATTGACATTTTCAGCAGTGCATAATTACGTTTTTGGACTGGGGAAAGGATTCAGTCATGACCCAGTTGGTGTCCGTGACCAAATTCTTTCGGCCACATGTTTCATAAGGAAAATGAGCTCATGATTGAGGAAGGGATGCAACGAAGACCCAAGTGGCTATGGTCGTTCTGGGACAAGTTACTAAGATTATTTTTAGATCGTATTAATGACGAAGCATCATTGTAGTCATAGAGTTGGTACAGTCACACAACATATGATTTAAAATCACATGTTCTAAGGAACCAGTCTTCTGGCCAATTGCAATAGCAGCTTGAACGATATGTAGCAGCAAATGTTTACAATGTCTTTTGAGAGTGAATCACATTTTGCTATCATTTTTCTTCAACTTCCTCGCGCATAGGTAGCTGTGGGTAGGTGAACCATCCCTCGTAATACTTCACAAGTTTCTTTAACAAAAAAATATAAAAATATCAGTTGTTGCAGTTACATCTCTCTCTCTCTCTCTCTCTCTCTCTCTCTCTCTCTCTCTCTCTCTCTATATATATATATATATATATATATATATATATATATATATATATATATATATATATACTGACACAATTCAGTTTTAAAAACCAAATAATACAAGGAGAACATACATACGTACATACGTACATGCATGCATGCTTACATACATGCATACATACATACCTATCTATCTATCTATCTATCTATCTATCTATCTATCTATCTATCTATCTATCTGTGCGCGTGTGTTTTAGGTTGGGAAAATGAAAATTTCACTCGTTGAAGAGTCAAGAAAAATGTTTAGAGCACGTTGAACGTGGTATCAAGAGAATAAAAGTTTTTAAGATTGTAGCATGACTGATGCCGATAACGTTTGTAGTGGGAGAAAATGTGTGCAAGAAAAAATAAATTGCTGCAAGTGATTGGTGGAATTATTAATACAAACAGCCTTTGTTGTAGCAGTTAAATTAAGCACAAGTGTAATCATGTATTGATGGACTACTTATACAAGATGAGGTGATCGCTTACTAATACAGGTTTGGCAGTATAATGATTTAAACATGTACATAATGAATAAATAAATATAAATAAAGTGTTTAAAATACAGCATATCTACAAAATGCAAATATTTCTCTAACTTGGCATGTTAAATAATTTTGTTTTTTGCAGTGTATACCCGTCTTACAAAAATGCATATATCACATACTGATTTTTTTAATTTTTGTTTGTCAGTGATCATCGTACTCCGGATTCTAGAATCCATGACTAGAAAACTTTTTGAAGTACGTATTTTTACTCTTTTCAGGCAAAGGTTTCATCTAATTTTTCATTTTAGTAGATATTTGAATTAACTTCTTTGGTTTTTCTGCCCTCCAAAAAAATGCGCATGCGCGGAATTTCATTTCCGTTTTAAGGATATAAGAGGTCAGTTAATTGTTTTATATACACTATATGATATTCAATTTATTTCTAAACAGGTTCCCTCCCAACATAATTAGTACGTGTGTACTTTACAGCATTCCAGGAATCGTTACATTCTGAATTAATTAGATCCGGGCATGAGTGTGGGATCTTAGGTAGGTGGATCAAAGGGTCGAATTTAATTAAATGTATATGAAATTAAGGTGTGGAAAGCCGAATGACTTATTATATAAGTGGTTTGACTTGTCTTTCGCGTGATGCAATGATCGGTAAATAAAAATTGTAGCAGAAGAAGTTAATGGATCTCTGTTGTCATCCTCGTGACTATCTTCTCATACAACATCCGTTACTTTTACTTGTTTGTACTCATTGACTCGAGCACTATGTGTTCCTTTATTTGCATTTCTGAATTGTTTACTCAACTAGTAGGCACTGAATGCCGTCAAGCAGTTGTCGATCTGTTGTAATTCCTGAACATTCCGCAGTTGTGAAGTGTGGCGTATCACTTCTTTTAACAATTATGGAACAGATTTTGCAAGCCAGACTGCTTCTGTATATTTCGTCATGAAGATAAAAGTTACCATTGTACTGGGAAAAGATATGATAGTATATTGGTGTAAAATACAAGCACATTTACGCAGAGGTTTTGGAAAAATGAGAGGTTAAGACAAATTTGGAGTTTGCATTTAAATACACAAATAAAATTTATATTAATTTTAAATCAATTCATTATTTCGTTACCCGTCTGACTTTAAAATCGAATAAGATCGTTACTTGTAGCAAAGAAAGACATTTGTACTTACATTCCTCCTTGGTGCCGTACAAAATTAAATCAAACTAATACAGCAATGCAGAAGATGAACGTTGATGGTACTAGTGCAGGGCCGGATCAGGCCAAGTGTTGGGCGGGTGTGGGTGTGTGTGTGTGTGGGGGGGGGGGGGCCGGATGTTTTCCAAAATTTTAAAAGAGCCGGACATTCCACAACAAAAGTCTATGTGTCTGTTTCCTCAAGGTATGCACAGTACCCAATAAACGTGTGCAAGAATAAAATGATGGTCATATTTCAAGTGACAATTGACTGTACGTTTGTGTGTGTATGTGTTTTTTCAGCCTGGGGGGATCCGGGAAACCAGGATCCCCACCCGTCGATGCGGCTTTGCTAGTAGTAGCAAAATAGTAAATCTTAATTGAAAAGAAAAGAAGAAAATAAGTTGCTTTCCAAACAAACACTGTTATAGCTAACTTCAAACTAGTCACCTAGGTAAGCTGTCCTGGATTTAGCCTGGCAGCAAATTCACCCCTTCTTTACCTTGTATCATACTGGTCAAATGACAACCTCATCTGCATAATGATACCCAAGTGAAACCAGTGATATATGGCAGCTATAATGAGCTTCTAATCCCTGATTTCACATAACGGAGTGCTGTCAGTCATTGGTCGGTGTGTAGGATGTAACCAAGTGCACACCTGGTTGAGACCCGGATATGATGGTTAATAATACAATGGCTCGTGAAGATTTTCTTTTCAGGTGGGTGTTTCTAAACACAGCAAGACCTTCTAGGTTATATTGTCATGCGACAAGTAGAGTTATGCGTCTTGCATAATGATGTGCCGCGATTGCAGATCTGGGTTGATCAAATGTTTGCAGTCGGACTCGCTCGCTCATGTATCCAACGCCTGAACCATAGTGCCATTGCAGCTCTGGTATATTAAGTTCTATACTGTTCCTTCTATTTACTGGCACATTGTGTGATGACATATCTAGGCTGATACCGAGTGAACGAATAGCGTTACCCTAACCATGATGGCACATCATGTGATGCCAAATTTCGGTCGATGCCGAGTGAATGAATAGCGTATCCCTAAACCATGATGGCACATTACGTGGCGCCAAGTCTAGGTCCGTTCCGGCTGTTTGAATAGCTTTCCACTTCACCTTCTGGCGCAGTTTTAGATGCCAGATCTGGGTGAATGCTGTTTGAACAGCGTTACCCTTGCTATACGAACACATTCATTGGTACAAATCTGGATTAAAGAATAGTATTGTCCCTAATCTGCTGTGGCATTATGTGATGCCAGAACTTTTAGCGTTACTTTTGCCATTCCGATTCATTGTGTGATACAAATCTGGGTTAATATATAGTATTACCTTTAACCTACTGCGATGCCAGATCTGGGTGCATGCTGGGTAAATGAATATCTTTACATTGGCCCCGAGGGCACAGTACTGGGTATCTTTAGGATATATATATATACTAAGGTTGTCCAGTGCAGATTCATACTCTCAGCTATTATCATATCATCTTCATGAATGGTATGTTTGCTGTGACATTTAAATTGGTCTTATCGGATACCAACTGACTGTTTATGCATTATGCCTATTCTTCCTAAATTTCTAATTAAATTAAAATAGATTAAATTGCACGATGCAAGACATTAGTAACACTAAAATGTTGATGACGGTCATAATATGCTAAGGTTGACATTGCAACAGACAGTCGTTGCCACGGATTATACAGCGTTAAGCCGGTACCGTATTTGAATTGTATCGTCTTGACACCATCTTCGCTAGCCAAGGTTCCGATATGATAACCCTGTCTACACCTTGGAGGATCGAGCATATTTATTGATGCTTCGTCCTAGTGACATCTATTGGATTCCATGATTTACTTCCCTTTGTATGTAATGCCAACTAACCAATTGCGTAATGTTTGGTATATAGGCCGAAAATGGTGGGGGCAATTGACCTAAAAAGGATAATTTGTAAGTTTAAAATCGAAAGTAGAACTATGTACCAGAGAGAAGCTATTACAGGCGTATTTGCGATAAAAGTATTTGTGCAAACACGGACCGGACCTGGAAAATGGCTTATTGATCAGCCCATTCAAGTTGTGTGCTCCCATTGTCTCGATCATGTAGGAACAGTGTTCAGATTCGAACAACTTAAGTTTGATTGGATGCGGTGGCTTTCCGCCGCATCCAATGAAATTCACAGACCCGAAAGACAGAAATATCTCCTCGTTACGCCAAGGTGTAGATAGGGTTATCGGAACCTTGGTTAGCGAAGATGTCTGAAAACCTGCCTGCGCTCAAGGATGTTATGACAGACAGAGAGACAAAAGTTTATCAGTGATGTAGGTTACTGACCCATAATATAAATTAAGGTGTTATAGCAAATATCAAAATTATATATTGAATGCCAATCAGAGGTAGCTAGGAGTAGCTTGGCGCAATATTTCTTTCATAAGAATGTTATCGTATTCCACTAGCGAATTCGAGTCCATTATCAGAGTGTAAAAATTATACCATAGCAGTGCTCGTGAAAATGTTTATTACAGACGGAGGGTGGCGATTTACGGGAACAAAGACCGTCTGATATAGTCATAATATTACCAGGCTGGCACGCGAGAGACAGCCGTTATTACTGATTAAATAGGGTTAAGCCGGTATCGATTTTGAACTATACAGTCTGAACGTCTGCCTGTGTTCAAGGATGTTATGACAGATAGACGGACAGAAACAAACGTTTATTAATAATGTAGGTCAATGGCACATACTACAAATTAAAATATTAAAGCAAATATCAAATTTATATATTCAATAGAAATATCAACATCTGCCTGCGCTCAAAGATGTTATAAGAAACTTCAAATTGCCATTGCAAAACATCGTTCTGTGAATAAGAGTGCTTGTTATGAAGGTGTCTGCTAACACAGGTTTCAATATATAGAGGAATGGTTTAGAGTAGTACAGAGTGATACAGAAAATTAGTACCCTACGCTCTGAATCTATATTTATATTGTGAGGTAGCACATTGAATTTTCGATTTCATAGCAACCAGATGGTGTTGACCCTTAGACTGGTAGCACCGTGAAATTTTTATTTCATGGCAACCATACTTTGTTGATCCTTGGACTGGTAGCACTGGGAAATATTGATTTTGTAGCAATCATATGTTGCTGTCTCTTGCGCTGGTGGCACCGTGAAATACTGATTTCATAGGAACTATATGATGTTGACCCTTGGACTGGTATATATCTCAACAGAATGGGTGAATTGAAGCAATTGGGAGGATAAATACTTGTTGATTACTTAAAGCAATCGGAACATCATTGTCCTTTCCGGATGCAAACTGATTAACTTAATATATGAATGAAATAACTTCGACTCTCTGAATGAAACTCGGGTGTAATTCTAGTGAAAATTCCAAAATTGGGAAGTTTTTTACGGGCGTATGTATACCCCGTTTGATGTGCGAAGAACAGATCCTAATACAATGATAGATGTTGAAAATGTCACTCAATGAAGCATCCTCCATCATTAAAATACTAACACCTATAATTTTCATGTTATTGCTGCGATTGCTGAATGAAAAAGTTGAAGAAATCGTTTGGTTTTAATAGCCTTAAGCTATGGTTCATGCTGCTAATAATGATAAGATGCCATATAGTTGTTGTGACGTCCACAATCTGTATTTATTTATCGTGTGCCGTGCATGCCCAGCCATTTAACAGCCCCATCAGCAGCAATGTGCAGAACCTGCAGTCCACCGGCAAACTTTGTCAGTGTGCAGTTGTTCACAATGTTTGACAGTCTGCAGAGCTCAACAGCTACAGGAAGAGTCAGTGGCCTGACCCCATCGTAAAAGGTTGACTGCACAACGCCCCTGTCCTGTCTGGAAACGGTTCAGCGTGGTCCAAAGATGTCGTGGAAGGTTGAAACCAGGAAGGCAGACAGATGGTTCAGCTACGAGGGAGTGGTTTACAGCATCTGTTGAAGTCCACTCATTACTCCATGCCGAAATAGCTGCCATATATGCCGACAACGGACCTAACTAGATTGGATGTCTCGAAGCCGAACGGACTGCTTAATGTGAAGTGATGTCCACGTACAGTGGAACGTTCTCACTGGCATAGACCTTAGACAGCAATTTTGTAGTTGCTTCCTGGCGACGGAGATGTGGAGGAGGAATGTTGCTGAGTATCGGCAACAATGGTAAAGGAGTAGGACGTAGTGTTCCAGAGATTATGCGCACTGTTGTGTTGAGCTGGACGTCAAATTAATTTCGTATGGAAAGATCGAGCCCAGACAGGAGCGCAATACTCGGCTGTCGAATAACAGAGGGCCAGTGCTGATGTTTTCAGTGTCTGAGCACTAGCGCCCCAGATTTAGCCAGCCAGTTTGCGGAGTAGGTTGTTTCGAGCGCTCAGTTTTGCTGAAGTTTTCTTCAGGTGGTTGTAGAATGTCAATGATCTCTCCAAAGTCACACCAAGGTATGTTGGTTTCGGGTCGTGTTGTATGTGCTGCCCACTGAGGAGGATGCAAAGCTCAAGGTTCGCATTTGCATTGTTAAGGTGGAAGACGCTGGAGACTGTCTTTGTTGTGCTCGTCTGATATGTCTGGGTCTCCAGATGCTTCATACTGCTTGAGAAGAGCCTGACACTCTTCATCCAAACAGGGTGTATAGACTGGATGACGGCCACGAGGAACAGACTGAGTGGCTGCCTTGAATATGGCTCTTTGGAAGCGGTGATAAGCTTTCTTAATTGGGATGCAGCGAGATGGTATAGTGGTATAGTGTCTATGCTTTGCTTCAATATGTCACTGTGTTTCGTACAATCTGCTTTGCGCAAGTTCCGACGCCGCTGTGGAGGGCTGATTATGGTCGGCAGTTGAAGTCCAATATGGATAAGTATTGATCTGTGCTGATTGTGTGGGAAGTCGTCTAGAACTGTTTGGCTTTGCTGACGGAGGATGGTCACCAATGGAGATAACTCAACAAAGGTCCGGTAAGTAGTCCTTTTGCCATCTTGCAGAGTGAAAGGTCCCACGTTGCTTTAGAGTCGTGGGTCAGAAGGAGGCCATTGTTCATTGCCCACTCTACAAAGTGTTCCCCGTCTTCATCGGGGTGCGAGTATCCCCAGTCAGGGTGATGACTATTGAAGTCGCCAATATAGACGGCTGGATGTTCGAGAGTTGGAAGCATATTGTTGTCTTCTATTTGAAAAAGTTAAATATTTCTTTCCGGTCATGCTAATCCAAATCATATAATCTCTTCTTTAATGAAGAGGTTAATGCACGTACCCCCGGTTCTCTCTGGTCGTTTCGATTTCTGTCTCTCTCAAAAGTATCTATTCTTTTAGTTAGGGACTAATTAGCTACCTAGTTTCAAACAATTTTTTTTGGTGAATGTTGTGGTTCGTTTCGCAATTCCGCCAATGTTTTAAAATGGGCAATGGGAAGTTTGTAGACATTAGCAATCTTGTACCCTCCAACCTAGATCACATCGCAGAATCTGGTGGAGGGAACTGGAGAGGCATCACTGATGTCAGCGCGTGCATACGTTGCACGGCCAAATTTGGAATCTGGTGTTGATAAGATAAGGTCAGAGCCTCTAATGGTGTATCGTCCTGCTACCTGGTCTGCTACGTGAGCCTCCTGCAGACAGATTGTGTCAACATTATAACGGTGGGCTATAGTGCTGCTGATGGTTCGTTTGGCTTCTGAGAGAACCTAGACGTTAGTTGTAAAAGTCGAAGGGCCGGTCCAATGGTTTGAAAGTCAGAGGATATCGGCACGTCGGGGGCTGCTCTTGGTAGTGGCATGTAACCGGGATTCATTGCTGAATTCGGTTTGCAAGTTGGATCCTTTATTTCCCCAGCCTTCGAACGTAGCCTTGGGTGAGTACTGACGGGGAGCCCGACGTAAACACGGTACCACGTCAGTAGCATAGTGGGATAGAATACGGACAATGGGAATCAGCATTACGGGACCCCAATATGGAATATACGGACAAGATTTATGTGGACAAAATCACCCTGGGATAGTATACGGACAACTGGAATTTTGTATAGCGACTAACACACCCTGGGACTGTATAGGGACAATGGGAATTTTGTATAGGGACAAGAGGAATGGAACAGGTAGGGTGACGTCACGGTACTGGACAGTTGCAACAATGTAGCAAGGACCGTGACGTCATGCCACCTGTGTCATTTCTATATAAAGTTTGAATCATTGGCGTTCGTGTTTGTGTATAGCAAGTACCGTGATGTCATGCCACCTGTGTCATTTCTATATAAATTTTGAATCATTCGCGTCCGTGTTTGTGGATATTATAATATTATACCCAAATTATACAACTGACTAAAAAAAATTTAGATAAGAGAATAATGTTTTTGTGAGTTAAAAGATAAATTATACAATCGAATAAATGTTTCAGGCAAGAAAGAATAAATCTTTTCGAGGCAGTGGAGTGGCCCTGAAAAGGACCGTTGTTTGTTATGTTAACACCATTCCGTTAACATAGAGGGCATCTCACTGATCTTCTTCTCTTTCTTAAACTTCGTCTAACTTCTGGACCATAGATGAGGACTCGCTTCAGACAGCCTTGTCTTTCCACATAGGTCCTTCTTTTCCAAACGCTTGTCTCGGTGATCCTAACGATTTTCCATGATGATCTCACATACATAGGTAAGTCCGTACGGAACAGCATCGACGATACGAGGGTAGACGATTCAACGTTGGTCCACATCTTTGTGACGCGAACCGGTGAAGGTAATGAAGTGAACCGCGTTTATTTATAGTGGAAGAGCGGATCGAAACGGATTGAAATTGTTCACTAATCCCAACACGCGTTACAAAATTCACTCACTTCGTGGAGTGTCTCTTCCAATCCGAAGAGAGCTACCTGTGACGTCACATTCGCTATATAGGTGTGCTAGCGTCTGTGAGCAGTGAATCGATGCGACATTATTTTGTGAAACATGACTGAAACTAAGAAGACGATGAATTGGGGTGCACCGGCTTTGGAGACGAAAAGCGACGGCATATCAGGGGCTACCAAAGGTAACACAGCGCTACTTCCAGAAGAGGTTGATTTCAACTGGGATTTAGTAGATTTTCTCTCTTCGCAAGAATTTGTTCCTGTACCAGTACCTTCGCCACTTTCTCCTTTACCACACGTCGAGGATTTTAAATAAATAAAGAAAGAAGAAGTGGAGAAATTTTTACAGCAGCAGAAAGAGGCAGAACAAGCATTTCTCCTTGAACAGCAACAGCAAGAAGAAGAAGAGGCAAGAAGGAAACGACAGGAAGAAGCAGCAGAGAAGAAATAAGGTCTAGGAGGGAAGGAAAACAGTGAACCTCAAACGGTAACGGTACTCTTGCACATTTTGGCAGAGTTAAGAAGTCTGAAACAAATGTATCAGACTTCTTTATTACGACCCAAGAGAAAAAGACCTTCCCGAGCCAAACAGTCTAACCCTGTTACTTCACCGGAGATACCACCCCTAGTGATTTCTACCAAATCATTGACAGGAGCAAGTCCAGAAGTTGGCAAAGGGTTAAGGCAGTTTGCCTCTCGTTCCTAAGTTTGTTTTTTTTAAAAAAAAAAACAAACACCCAACGGTATTTTTCAGGGCCACTCACTTCTTTCGAAAAGAGATACTATTCATTTTGCCAAAATCAATTAAAACTCAAAATCCCTTGTTTAGCCCTATGATGTACGTGTGTGAGTGCGTGAGTGTAGGCCTTATTATTCTAAACAATCAAAACCAAGAGACACTTACGTTTTTTTCAGTCTGGTCTATTCTGATACAAATATTTACAATTCAATGTCACAACACAACATAACACAACACTTTTTAAAAAAGTTCATAGACTTCTTATGTGTCTTTTTTATTCTTTCACTCTCTCTGTTTTCTGATTTTCTGCACTTTCACAGTTTTTTCCTGCTCTTCTTACTCACTTTTTTCTCGTCTTCTTTTCTTTTATGTCTTCTCTTTCTGAACGTGTCGGGGTTCTTCTTTTGCCGAGGGCACCTTTTTTTCTTCCTCCTTCTCCTCCTGCTCCTGTTCTTTCTTAGGACAGTCTGAAGACTAATGTTCTTTCTCTTGACAATGATAACAGGTATCATGAATTTTGTCTCTTCTGACACTGGTCTTGCGTTTTTGATGGTCTGGACATTCTGTAACTCAATGCCCTTTGTTCTGACAGATATAGCAAATATCTTGACTTTTATCTCGAAAGGAGGGAGAGTAGTCCGGCGGCATGTCTGAAGAAAACTTTTTTATGACACCTCGCAAAGCTCTAATCAGAAGTTCGATCTGGGTGGGTTCTTCCATCGTGCTGGTCAGCTTGAGAGCGAAATGAATACTGAGAGGGAAGGTACCACCCCTTTATATATACACTGAGTCTGACATGGATATATAGGGGTACATGGCGTTTCAAATGTAGTCATTTGACTTATTGCAGTCAAGATGAAACGATCGCATCATTTCGTAAAGAAAGGAGAAGAAAGTACGAGGCAGAAACGTGATTTATCGCCTCGCACAGTAGCTGAAGTCTTGGCACAAATTCATGCCAGCGATTTTCAAGATGAGATGAG
>JAECUM010046908.1:0-35313 GCA_016617855.1 Megalonaias nervosa | reverse complement strand
TTCTGCAAATTCCACCTGAGACTCCTGACGTGATTGTAGTTGTTGTTTAACTAAATTACGGACGGGTAGATATTTTCTAATTGCCTGTAGTCGCTCTCAAGCTAATCTAGCTGAATGTGGTTCTCCAATATTCATTTATTAATAATATTTATACTGGTTGTTTAATTTATAGCAACAGAGAGGGTGAACATACCACGAATAGGTATTCAAAACGTAAAAAATCACACACAAAAAAATAAAAAACCCGCTTTTAAAAAATGGTCCGAATTAATTGGTTGGTTAGAGGCTTCAATTTGACGTTATTGACCTTGTATTTCGACTTTTTGAGCATACCCCTTTTAGGCAAATATAATTCAGCCAAGTGGTCTGTTCACCCTCTCTGCTGCTCCGATAAAACAATTGAGATTTTTGTTTGAGAAAATAGTATGCAACTAAATCGAGACTGCATTTATTTGTCTGAACCATGCAAATAATACACCTGTAAAGGTATCATTTTCAGAGTCAGAAAGCAGTATTAGTTCCATAATTGAGACAGGTTGTCATTTCAAGAATAATAACACAAAGACGAGCTGTCATAAGGAATGCATTACATTTAGAAACGTTGCTAGTTATTATTGATGTGATTTACAATTGTAAACATGATATTAGAGAAAGAGATGACGAAAGAATGCGATAAAAGAGTCATAATGAATGTTGCACGATGTTTGTTTTTGTATTAGTTTAGAACATCTAGACATTTTCCATAATACCAGAACATATGACCCACAAGTATTTCATATATTTATGAACTAAAATGAAGCATGTACTCCTAGTTGATCATCATAACCTATCCGCCTATTATTACATTTAGTCAGATTTAGATGTATTCTGCATATGCCTTCAGCCAATAAGACCGTAGCACATTTGACGCACTACCAAAAATCCCCAGAGGAAAATTACATTTTGAACATTTTGCTTAAGTTACTTGACCACCTTAAATACATGCATACGGTCAATCCTATAAGACCGGAAACTTAATTATATATGTGTGTGTAAGACGAGTATTCCCCAAATTCGTACCAAATATTACAAGTCCAAATCGTACTAAAATAAGTTAAAACAAGTTAAAAATTTGAACAAGAGTCACTTAAACAGCACATCAAGACCCCCCCCCCCCTTTATTAATTGTCCGTAAATTTAGAAACTAATAAGGTACGGTTGACACTAAAGATTGCTGAAAGTGAGGTCTGAATGGCCTCGAACTTGTTCTTAAGCAATTTAGTTTTGAACTAATCGTAATGCTGTGAAACCATTAATATCTTACTAGACTTACAATGACAATGACCTGGACAATTAGATCCAGAGTATATATGTTTATTTAGTATCCTAAGAACAAGCCATGTTTTCAGAAGGTACTTCCTCTGGAACAAAAGGTATTCTGCAAAGTCAATGTTTCTCCGAGACGCAATGAATCTGTCTCCTGCGTCCCTTGAGAACCTTTGTACAAGGTACTTGGTCTAGAACTAATGTATTATGTAAACAGTATGTTTCTAATTTCACTGTGACTTCGACTTTTGATGTTTTGACCCCTAATCAATAGGCTGGTTTCTTACCCAATGCAAACGTCAGTCATTTTTAGTCCCAATGTTCTGAACATTTTGCACACAAAAGAATAGGTTTCTTTCCTAGACCAAGTGCATCCTAAATCCATAGGCTGGCCTTGCTTGCCTAAATGAGCAAGACATAATTTACAATAATACATCTAGTAAGATAAATCGCATGCAGTTTCCCTATAAAATATCAGAAAACTTCCAATTTTCAGAAAAATAGTATGAGATCTCTTCCTTTCATAAGTATACATATGGTCTAGTTTTAAGCAAACAGCTATAAGACAAGTCAAGACGTCAATGTCAGAAAGACCTCTTTCACTGTAATTTATCATGAGTACGAATCCTTATCAAAATGCGATCTCAGTCATACTGAGTAAGAAAGGTATTCAAACTAACTTGAATGTGAATTCTTGAACAAATGTTCCAAAGATGCAGGTTTTTCAAATGTCTCCAAACATTCTTGCATTATACTACTTCCATTCACCTCATATATCACATGTAAAACTTTACCCAACATATTTAAATGTTAGCTCTGCGAAGCATGATCACAACCGCCATATAAAAACAGCTCAAGTGCCTCTTGTTGAAGATATTGTACAGATTTCTCAACTTAGGCTTGTTTATACACTACTGTCTGTGAAGCAAGCTAAAGTGATGGTGCGGGCGCTCAGTTTATATATGCATCAAATATTATTACCTAACATGGTCAACAGCAGACCTTATCAGAATGAAGATTGTGCACGATTAAAACGTCATTCCGACTTCATATCTGTTTCAATATAAAGTATTGCTTCTTAGTACTAGATTTGGCTTACATACACGTAAATCTTAAAACCTAAGCAACTTAGTTCTGTTTTATAACACAGTATCAGTACCAACAACGAACAACTTCGCAAGAAGGATCGATTGTTAATTAAACTTACTACACGTTTAAGAAACGTCACTGTGCCATAAACAATATAGCAAAGTCCTGAATTTTGAAACATTGATGAGAATTATTTTCAAAAACCATTGGTTCAAATTTGTATGTCTCCACTATGACAAGAACCTGATTAACAAACTAGGTGTACATTTGGAACATACCCATGTACTGCTATGAAATACAAATGTATCTATCTGTAAATAATATCGTGCTGTTGCTGGAATATGTCTCAATGACCTATCAACAGTCTTAATTTTATGCTTGATATAATCCGCAATAAACGTAGGCAAGTCAGTTCCTTCCAAACTCGAAAAAAAATCACATTGTAACTTTATGTTAGAGAAGTTCAAGAAGCCTACACACTTCAATTGTCTAGTTTAAACGTATTTAAATAATTGAAATGACTTTATCGAACATGTCTAAGATATCGAAGCGCAAATAAATGTTAAAAAGTCTGAAAATTACTCATTGGTGTGAAAACTCTGCAGACTATCTGAATATGCAGTTAAGCAAGATTTGAAAACAAAATAATGCATGCGTATAGGGTTCATTAAATTTCATAAGAAGACATCCCAGACCATTAATTTTCGAAGTGGGATAAGTAAACTTTTGGAAGACGCTTGTTCTGGACAAGTGCTTTTTTCCTATTTTAAAATCATCCGAGCAAGTGTTAAATGCCATTCTTTAATCATTTTATATGACCAGTAGAATCTGAATGCTCTAATGTACCTATATCTAGTTATTCGTTCATATCAGTGAGCAGTCATTGCTACATGTGTGCATGTTCTATTTCAATTTGAATTAATATTGGGCTAAGTGAGCAAATGAAAAGATTTAAAGGAAGTGTTATAAAGTAGCCGTGCTTTAAATGGCTTAATTATATTGTGTTTAAGCAACCCAGATTATAACGAGTGAATCACCGCTTGATTTCAATCTATTGTGACAATACCATTAAATAAAAAAGCAACTTTGTCTATACTACTGTCAGTTTCTATTATGAACTGATTAAATGACGACAATTATTATTTAATTGCAATTGATTATAATCGCGTTATATATATTTGTTTTGTGTCATTGACGTCTTTTCCAAATGCATCTCTGTAGAGCCTTTTAATTCTAAAATGAGCTCCAAGTTAGTAGGAGTGATGAAACCGGCGTTGAAGCACAGTGGTCATCGTCTTCTCAGATGGCATACCGACAAATGCACCTATTATCTGAACCTAACGTTCCGAAAACGAGCTGAGGAAAAGAGACATCTAAGTTTATTTTACCACGGACATTCCCGAAATGTTGAACGTTTTCAACGCACTTAAACGAACGGATAAGGAAATATTTGACAACTCATTGTTGTCTCAAGGACATCGACGTGTTACCGCGTCTGGTCAAAGCTTACGATCATTCTTACCATCAGAGCATCGGATGCTTCCGCGAACATGTGACCCGCGCCAACTTAGTGCAACCAAGACACGCGGACTGTTAACGACGGGAGATTGGGAGCGCACTGGAAAAACGAAACTCACCTTCGACAAAAGCATTTACAGAAATGCAGCAACAAATTGTTTCTTTCCATGGAGGATTGCGTGGATGCTGTCATCCCGTCAATACATTGTAACACATGAACAGTGAAGTCTCAAAAGAAACAGTTTTACCTTCCGAATTGAAGCGAGTGACCAAAAAAGAAGACAAGGTGCACGACATCAAAATCATTCTCGATCTAAGAACACGTGAAGTAGGTAAACGTCGACTCGAAGAAGTCAAAGTGCGTTGAAGAGGTTTTAATGTTTGGAATGCCGCTTCGCAAATCATCGACCAGGAAAAGTAGCGATAATCATGCCGTTCAACACAGCAGTGACCGCTTCTTTTCAGAGCTCTTCTTTTCAAGATCGAAAAAAGTAACAACTTTGTGTGTGGGGTGAAAAAGTATGCCTGCAAAAAGCAAATAGTCTTTTCTTGCCAAATCTTTGTGGTATATAGCGTTATTGGAGACGTTATCGATACGTTCAGTCTGCAACATGGAGAAAGAGAACTTTGGACCATGTTACTCAGCAGCTGTGTCGTTAAAATAAATTCTTCCCAATAATTCCTTGAAATATTCAAGCACCAATGGTAGCCTGCCGCCAGCGCCAGTCACCATCAGAACCAGGGCAACACCAGTCCTCATTTAGAACATTTGGAAACTCCTTTGACATCGAGTGACTCCTCGGAAAGGAGAACAGTCGAATTATGAATAACCAGTTTATTTAACCTTAGCCAGTGTCAGTTAGATGGGTGTTTTTCAACAAACCTTATGTTGCAAATCACCTCAGGTGATTAAATTGGTTCAAGAAGCTCAATGCGAAGTCGCTTTCGTAGAAATCATTCATCCTACAAAAATCCTTAATATCACCGAAGAGAAAAACACTTCCACGGTTGATATCCTGAACAACAAGTGCAAAACCTGCTGGAAGAGAATGATCCGATATTGTACTAATTCAAACGACCACCATCAGCCAATCCAAGATTGACTACCTATCCTATCAACATTCGTGTAGGGAATTATTTAATGCTCATTATCTGGTCGATGTGATTGCCTTTATTTTGACGAACAGTTTGGCAAAGCACAAGAGAAAAAGGAAGTGTATTGATCGGATAAGTTGACATTATCATCGTCTAATATGAAATTTTTGGAGGACGAAATCCTGATCATTACTTTTTATAAAGCTTTTTATTCTAAATTGTATAGAATTCCTACTATGGATTCCAAGAACAACAACAGCAACTTGATGGAAAGCATGTCATGTTTGTGCACTTCCATGTGGTGGAATATAACATGGTGGGAAGCACAGCCGCGCCGATGTCGCGAGTCATTCCTTTCATTCCAGCGATCCTTGCATACTATGAAAGTGGACGCGCGCATCTTTCTCACCGTAATTTTGTACATCTTTATTATCTGTCTGTCAGTAAATGCTATTTCGATAGTATCAAAATTGGTACAATCAGAGATGTAGACCAATCTATTTCATTCTCGAAAAGAATGGTCACTGTGAGACTAATTTAAAATAAAGATCTGTACCGGTGAACTGTAAGACATGTACACAGTGTAAAAAGGGAGTTCACCCAATTAAAACCGATAGTGGCACGACGAGTTTGTATCAACTGTATCTAGTTGGCTACACACTTTTCAAAAAAAATGTCTGTTGCACAGTCTCCTGTGTCAATTTGGTGATATTATACACTCTTGTATAAAGTCACAACTGGTCCAAACTCTCTATATCTCACGTCTCTGATTCCATCAGCTGTTGTGATGTTACTCGTTATGACTTACGTAACAGCCTCTAAATCACATTAAATTCTCGCGACACTTGTATTTATTGGCTGTTGAATGAAGTTTCAGATTATACATCCCCGACTTAAAACAAAGTGCAATGAAGTTAAGCAACTTTTATTAACAAGTGATTAATCGGATCATCACTTTGTCTATGTGGATCTGTAAGAAATGCACAAGAAAATTTTGTTGCCAAGAACAACACATCAGACTAGTTCAGTCCCTCACTCCGTATGATACTTTAGCTTTAAATACCTTTTTGTGGGACCGCTCCGGTGGCCTAGTGATTAGCGCGTCCGCCTTGGAAGCGGGAGGCCGTGAGTTCGATCCCCGGCCGAGTCATACCAAAGACTTATAAAATGGTACTAATAGCTGCCTCGCTTGACGCTCAGTATTAAGAGATTAGTGTTAGGACTGATCGGCCTGGTGTCAGGATAATGTGACTGGGTGGGACATCATGCTACATGTCTGCGGCACGATGCCCCAGTGCTAGACATCACTATAAATTGCCACACTGCAGACATCGTAGCGATATGACTGGAAAATTGTTAAAGCTACGTTCAAGAAAACAAAATCACATCACACATACTTCTTGTGTTGTGATACTGTAGCAGGACTGAGACCGAATGGGTGTTTGGATTGAATGACAACGCAATACAATGTGAAGGTATGAACGTTTATGAAATAAATAAACAAAAAAATAAATTTTCACTACAACACATATGCAAATTGACTCGCATACTCAACCACTACACATAATACAATATTACTATACTGAACATGTTACAGATAAATTTATGTGTCCTAAGAATATGAGTATGGTTCTCACATTCATTTTCTGCACAGTGAAAAGAATATGATTTATGGAATCATACGAGACAAATGAACAGACACGAGTATGATTCACAGAATCGTATGATGCAAAAATAAAACAAGTATGGCTCACACAACCATATAATATGAACGAAAAATGTATCGTGTACACAATCATATGATAACGAAAATTAAGTGTTTCACACAACCATATGATAACAATAGAAAAATAAGTACGGTTCACATGACCAAGTTCCACACGATAAATTAAGCATGGTTCAAAACACCACACGTCACAAAGAAAATTAAGTATGGTTCAAATGACCAAGTGTTACAAAGCGAATTAAATATGGTTTACAACCAAGTGTCCTTGCATACATTACACAACGTACTGGTCGTTATCCAGGAGTAGAGAATTCACGTCATGATTCCTCGTCCTTCTAAAGAATTATACGTCCATATCCAACAATTCCCGCCACTAAAGAGATGCACTGTCGCTGTGATATCTTGATGCAAGTTGAATAGATCTTTTCCCAGTCACCTACAGTACATCATAGTGACACATTGTCCCAGAACTAATCATCATAATTATGTAGTTTTTATCTCATAATAAACTTGAAAAACATGCTGAACATTCCACTAATTATCTTGAGATTAAAACTACCTAATAACAAGAGAACCATTTTCAACGACCAAACTATGGAATATTCTTAAACATTAGGGGACAATCGCGATTAAGACGAAATCTGAATCCATAATTGTTTCTCAAGAGTACAACAAAACGTGGTTGCATTATCATTTTCATTATTCACTGATTAATCTTACTGTAATGTTTTAGTATAAATATGAATGGCAAAGGGTCATGGTCGTTGTTGTTGCTGTTGAAGCAAATTGCTTTGCAGGGCATGTACGGAATATGAATGATCATAAATGTTTAAATGCATGCAACGATTTGTTTAAACGCTTTAGTATTACATCCGCGTACTTATTCGTATTAATATAGGGTTGTAAAAATTTTCAATGATGAAAATGGTGGGCCTCCTTAAACATATTTCCCCGAGAGAGAGAGAGAGACAGACAGAGAGAGAGACAGACAGAGAGAGACAGAGAGACAGAGAGAGAGAGAGAGCATTGCGGGTTGATTTAGGATGTAAAATTTAGCGATATTGTCCAAATTTATATCATCCAAATTACAATGAACAACAATCTAGAGATTTCATATCCAGAGAGGTTATTATATAAAACTTGATATAACATATTTTCGCGATCTCACTAAAAGACATGTAAATGGATAAACATTTTATATAATGACAAACATATAATTTATTTATGATTCGTTCCAAATAGACATCAAGCCCATGCCGCGAGCAACAGCAGCTGTAATGTAACTTTCATGCTTCAACGTTCAAACCGACATGGCATGTGCTCATCCGCCAGAAAAGGTGGTTGACGCTCTCAGGTAGGGATGCGAGATGCACGAAGACTTACTCGCTAGGCAAACATAATATAATTCGCAGCTATATGCACACAGCCATTGCGTTTCTAGCGAAAATGTTAGGTATGTCCATTCGATTGAAATTTTACAATGACAAAGAGATCCCAATATACGAAATCGCCTATGCTATGATCCCACTTTACATAAAACAGCTCTAAGTCGATAATACTTGGTATTTTCCTCAGCAAACGAAGACAAAGATGAAACGTCCTCAGACAACGTGTTCCTGTAAGTATGATCATGACATTCATAATGATCAAGGAGGAAATTTGAAATCCAAAAGGTACATACTTATGCCACCTAACTGTACAATGTTGGCTTTGAAATCGTTGCTTTGATTTCACCTGATTTATTTAGAAGAACACATATTTATTTTTGTACCAAAACAAAATTTCTGACTTTCCGAGAAAGCCAATCAATTTTCTAAATACACTGAATATTGTTAGAGGTATTCTAGCGAATGTTTGAATATGCAGCAGATGAAATAAAGAAAACTAAATTAAATGTGATTTAATTGCAGGAATGTATTAAAATATATTGATGTATTCAAATGCGTGTTGACGAGAACGGGGGAAGTGTTTTAGCCCTAGGGTACACATTCTTCCCTGATTGTCGGATATATGTGTTCACACAGCAAGCTCTATATAATCGCTGTTCCTAAATTATCACGTACTTAGTACTTATATTATACACTGAATATCAAGGGCACTTCTGAAGACAAAAACACCGAACGCATGCTGGTCTGCACTCACAATATCTGACAAGGCAAATGTCACAAAATTGCATGCATTACTATATTGTCTCGTTTACAGAAGAGTAGAGTAAACCATTTATAAGTTGTCTCTGCCGTAAACCACAATCTGCTGAGAAAATGGAATCAATTATTTCCTCCTTAAAGTATAAATTAATACTTGCTTCATTTTCAGTTTCAAACAAGAAGATCAATGATCCAGCAGTGACTATGTGGAGAATGTTACCACTGGCTTGGAATCCATCCTAAAAATCCAGACGAGATTGAGCTATGGTAAGATAAGACGATAAACACGTTTGTCTTACCATCAACGCATGCAGTTCAATTTTGAGTATATATTATTTTTCAACGTCTCATTTATTCTCTTTTCTCTCTATATTACCTGAATTATGAATGTTTATATATAATTGAGTGAAATCATACTAATATACTGCCGCTGTCCAAGTAAATTTCATATCGACTGGAGAAGGTCTGATTCTGATTTGTTAGAACTGTAAGCCCAACCCCATTTGTTAATAGTTGTGGGA
This sequence comes from Megalonaias nervosa, assembly GCA_016617855.1. Taxonomy (NCBI): domain Eukaryota; kingdom Metazoa; phylum Mollusca; class Bivalvia; order Unionida; family Unionidae; genus Megalonaias; species Megalonaias nervosa. Next base: position 25,912 of record JAECUM010046908.1, on the reverse strand, counting down.
AAATTATGTTTATATCAATGACATTTGACGGCCTGAGGCAGACCAAAAACAAAAACACATTGGGTTACTTCAAACACTTTAACAGTAGGATCCCCTTTTTGATCCAAACAAGACTTGTCAGATACAAGTGGATTAACCACAAGCTTGTCTCCAGCTAGGTCGTTGCCTAGTAACAAATGGATGCCCTCAAGTGGTAAATTATACACTATTCCAACTGTCACATGTCCTAAAACTAAGTCTGATGACAAATTTACACAACCGAGAGGAACATTAACAAAGCCGCACTCTACTCACTGAATAAGAACACTCTCATTAGAACAAGACCTCTCAGAAAAAGCCAAAATACCTGATAATAAAAGACTGAGAAGCTCCTGTGTCCCTTAAAATTTTAATAAGGGTAGGATTGACTAAATGACCCAAGAGTGATATATAACCTTTCAACACCAATGGTTCACAATTCTCCATAATAAAATCAGACTGGGGTTTATTAGACCCAACACATGTATTGCTTTCAATACATGACCGTGACCTTGACCTCGTAGAAAAAAGAGCATTTGTGATAGGTCTGTCTTGACTTTGATGCGTATATATCAATTTGAAGCAATCAGAAATAACGTGTCCTTTCTTCTTATAATAGGTACACGTAGGAAGAGACAAGGATTTTGAATCAAGTTTGAAGCTTGATTTTTAAAAGTTGTGCCAGATTGAGTTTTAGAAGGAGTCGTATTAGACTGAAATACTTTTTCTACCAGTAGACTGCCTTGTGAAACTGTATGAGCTAAGGACTACTCATCAGCAGCACCGGCAGCATTTTCCATTTTCCATGTTTTCCATCTTATGCTCTTCAAGATCAGTCCTAATTTCTCTAGGAACACCATTCTTGAACTCTTGAAGTATTCCAAGTCATTTGAGATTTTCATAATCTTCTAAAACTTTCTTGGCTAAGCACCATCTTTCAAATAACTACTATGTATCTCTTACAAATTCGACATAAGTTTGTCCAGCTTCTTTTTTATAGTTCCTGAATTTTTGCCGATAAGCCTCAGGGACTAACTCATAACCCTTTAAAATGCATTCCTTAATCGCTTCATAGTCAGCACTTTGCTGAATTGATAGTGAAAGGTAAAGATCACTAGCTTTACCAAAACGTACACACTGTAATAATTGAGTCCAATGCTCTTTTGGCCATTTCAAATTTTCAGCAACCTTTTCAAAACGAGGAAAATACTTGCCTATATCTTTTTCTCTGAAAGGGGGCAGTAACCTAATATTCTTTGTAATATCAGAACTTGAACTTGTATGTGAAATGGAAACGTGCTTTGCACTTGCCAGGTCTATTTCTTTCATTCTAATTTGAAATTCCATTTCATCCTTCCCTCTTTGCAATTGCATCTGACTCTCTTTCCTCCTTCTCTAATCGTAACTGCATTTGTTCACCTTTCTCCCTCTCCTGTCTCTCTCTCTCTCTCTCTCTCTCTCTCTCTCGTCTTCAAATTGTAACTGCATTTGTTTATATCTACTCTTTTTCAAATTACATTTGTTTTTAGTTTTCTCTTTTTCCTCTCTCTCTCTCTCTCTCTCTCTCTCTCTCTCTCTCTCTCTCTCTCTCTCTCTCCATCCTCTTTCTCAACTCGCAACTGCATTTGTTTCTCTTCTAATTGTAACTGCATTTGTTTATCTTCTTTATATTTCTGTAAATGCATTTGTTCTTTTTCTTTCTCCAATTGCAGCTGCATTTGCATTTGTTTTCCCTCTTATTACTTTCGGAAGTTCCAGCCTCCTTAACTTTAATTCCTTCTTGTATTTCATGTTTAATTCCTTTACCTTTATATCAGTTTCTGATACGTACTTACTGACCGAAGCCAAATCACTTTCATCCAAAACGTTCTTCACTACCAAATGCGACATCAAAATAAAAAATAGTCTTGCTCCTTTAAAGAAGCTTTTGCTTCAGAAAGATCGTGTTTTCTGGTAAGTTCAAGGAATTCATCTTTTTTCAAACTATCCAACTGCTCCTGAGTACAATTTTAAAAGATTCTACTTTTAATGACATTGTGAAAAAGCATGCTGATTTCACTAAAGATTTCAAACAAAATGTAAAATGGTACTTGGGATTTAACAATTCTGAAAGCTAGGGGAATTTAAATTTCAAAAAACAATTTTCTGAAATATTTTAGCCAAAATTCTAATATCGCGGACGAGCCCCACTTTCCTTTGTTACGTGACTAGGCTCGTACAAACTAACAAAGAAATTAATGAAGCCAGCAAGCTTTGTAAATTTTAACAAAATATTTTTTCCCTAGAAAGACTTACGATTTGTGAATCTAGTCCAAAAATCAATCCTAGAATTTAAAAATATAAGTCCTATCACTAAAAAGTCCTAAATGAATCAAAGTTCGAATCCCGACGAAGTTCCAAGATGGAGGACGATGAGGCCAGATGAATGCAGTACTGCACTGATGTGTCAATAGTTCATTTTTTAATTTTATGAATCAAGAATAATATATTCCGGCTTTATAATTCCGAAGAATTTCCACTAAATGCCTTTTTTGAGCACCTGTATTTTCCTGGGAAAATAATTTATTAAATCCAAAATTGAAGAAGTTTAAATCAAACTGGCATCAACATTAAAAAACACACCTTGAGCTCTAAAGGTGTAGAATACGACTGAATCAAAATCACTATGAACCGGAGTTTTTTAAGGTACTGAGACGTGAAATGGACCACGTGATAGGGCTGCGTGATCGCTTAATTCGAACAACGCAGTTAAATATCATATCAGCTAACAGGTAGGCCAATATAGCCTTAGCTAAGAATTAATGATTCCCACACTGGAAATGATTTGTTTTAAAAAGTTGTTTACAACAAAGCTGACGCAAGCCAAGAATGACCTTGATTACAACCAATGATTTTCACTCTGTTTTTGCCAATTCAGAACCAAGGTCAAGAACTAGGTCAGCTAAAAATATAATGTAGCAGTAGTGATTATTTACTAGAAATGAGCTGACCTTTCTGTAAAAAAGTCAAATTCAGTGAATAAAGTTATCATTAAAATAACATGTAATGAAACAAAAATAAAATTACAAAAGTTTAAACTAGCAATTCAATTACATTTACGTTACACTTCCCCATAAAGAAAAAGAAAGATTAATATAATAAAGTTTCCTTTTTACCTTATGTTAATTATACACGAGGTAAAACAAAATTGCATAAGGAGAACGCTTATGAATTATACAAAGTGTACATGAAATAATATTTATGTACACGGGAAAGTGCATCTGCAATTAAATTGTCTCTTTCCTTGATGTTCCTGATGTCAAGATTATATTCCTGTAACAACAATCTCCACCTTAATAATCTTTCATTTTTATGTTTTTTCTTGTCGATGAAAGTAAGCGGGTTGTGACCACTAAACACATCAACCGGAGAAGGAGCTGAACTAATGTAAACTGCAAAATGCTGTAATGTTATTACTAAGCCAAACATTCCTTCTCGATTGCTGATTAATTTCTTTGGTGCTTATTTAATTGTTTAGAAAAATAGCAAACTGGATGATCAACACCATTACTATTTTCTTGAATCAATACTGCTCCAACCCCAACATCACTTGCACCAACAGATAGTTTAAATGATTGACTGAAATTTGGAGCTGTGAGAACCGGTCCACCTTTAAGTATTAAATTTAATTCGTCAAAAGCCACCTGACATTTTTCAGTCCAAAGAAACTTCCTTTTCTTGCTCCAAAAATTTCTCATTCGTTCGGCGATAGTAGCAAAATTGGAACAAAATTTCCGATAATATCCAGCCATTTATAAACTTCGCATCAGTTGCTTTTAACTGACATTCACAGGGAATTCATAGATAGCCTTCACCTCAGCATATATAAGTTTATCTTGTCCATGTCCCACAATAAGTCCTAGAAAAGTTACACAAGCACGGCAAAACTCACTTTTAGATAAATTGATTGTCAAAATTGCAGCAGTGAGTCTGTCGAAAAATTTTCGAATCGTTGCTAGATGTTCTTTCCAGGTGTCGTTGTAGATGATGACATCAACAATGTAAGCATCACAATTATCTAGACCGGAGGTAACCATATTCATCAAACGTTGAAAAGTACTTGGAGAACCCTTCATCCCGAACGGCATTACTTTATATTGATAGAGTTCATATGGAGTCACGAATGCCGAAATTTCCTTTGCTCTTTCCGTCAGTGGAATTTGCCAAAATTATTTCAGAAGGTCAAATTTGGTGACATACTTGGCATGTCAAATTGTATCAATGCAGTCATCGATTCTTGCTAATGGAAATGAATCTTTCTTAGTGACACTGTTCACCTTCCTATGATCAGTGCACAAACGGAGCGTTTTATCTGGTTTCGGAACATGTATACATGGTGAACTCCGGCCCCTTTTACTGGGCTTTATGAAATCGTTCTCCAGCAAATACTGAATTTCTTTTTCCAAGTATTCCTGTTTGAGAGGGTTCGTCCTGTATGGGTATTATTTAACAGGTTTTGAATTTACAATTTCAACGTCATGAAAAATTATGTTTATCCCTGTAGGAACATCCGGAAATAGTGCTGATATTCAAATAATAACTGTTTAAGTTCATTCCTTTCTTGTTGTTGCAAATGCGAAAGTTTCCTCTCCAGATTTTTCATAATTTCTGAATTCCGAAGATTTGTTGCTCCAAAATCAGTAGAGTCCGATTGAATTCCGTCATTTGAATCCTCGGTGAATGGGACAGGTACGGCTAAATTAATTGCATGATTTACCTGGCTATCTCTCTCAATATACTGGTACTCCTTTAATTAATTTAGATCAGAGTACTATTAAAATAGATTATTCATTTTCTTCGTTACTTTGTAAGGGTCATAATACCTAATTTGAAGAAAATTTGGAAGAATGATCTAGAGAAAAATGACTCTATTACAGGACTCAAAAGTTCTCTCCATTAAAGTTCTGTGAAACCATAATTTCGCTTATGACTTGAATTGCTGAATGCCCAATTGAAGCATAGCTGGCTGGAAAATTCCAGACATAAAATTCGACCTTTCACCAGACTGGACAGATTTGGGAAGGCCAAACTGAGTACACATTCTTTATCAAAGCTTTAACTATAGTTTTTGTCTTAATATTCTTCAAAGGAATTGCCTCTAGGAACCTTGTTGACGCACACATAATGGACAACATGTATTGGTTGCCTGACTTGGTCTTTTGTAAGGGTCCAACACATTCTACCATTATTCTACTAAATGGTTCGTCAAATGCAAGAATAGGTTGCAGATGGGCCTTAGGTATCTTCTGATTGGGTTTTCCTACCATTTGACATGTATGACAAGATCTACAGAATTTACAAACATCACTTTTGATTTTCGTTTAATAGAAGTGAGTCAAGATCTTGTCATAAGTCTTATTGATCCTTAAATGACCAGCCAGAGGAGTTTCATGGGCCAAATTAAAAATATTTCATCTCTCTACGATTTTAGAACTACAATTTGACAGTTCACTGACCATTCATCACCAGCAGGTACCTCGGGAGGTCTCCATTTTCTCATAAGAATTCCATTTTTAATGAAATAACAGACAGGTACTTCAGAGGCTCAAGTTTCACTAATGGCCCTCTGAAACAAACAGGAGATCTCAGGATCATTTTCATGTTCTACGACAAGTGATTGTCTTTTATCACCCTGACTAGAGAAGAGATAATGAGTAGTTAAGAGAGGATCACTGTGATCAATGCCTTTTGACTGATCGAAACAAGAAATGAAAGTGAGCGCAACAATAGCCTGACCAATACATATGTCAGCTAAAGGAATACTTTCCGTTTCAAAATCATTCTCAAGAGCTTTCGTCGCCATAGCTCTAGTAACTGCACAAGCTGGGTATAAATCAGGAATTCGTTCTCAATAGGATCACCATTTTGAACCAAACAAGACCTTTCAGTTACAAGTGGATTAACCACAACCATGTCTCCAGCTAGGTCGTTGCCTAGTAACAAATGAATGCCCTCAACGGGTAAAGAAGACACAGGTCGTGAAACTAGGTCTGATGACAAATTTATACAACCGAGAGGAACATTTACAAAGCCGCACTCTACTCCCTGAATAAGAACACTCTCATTAGAACAAGACTTCCCTTTTCTCTTTCTGAAGTTCCAGCCTCCATAACTTTAATTCCTTCTTGTATTTCATTTCTAATTCCTTTACATTTATGTCAGTGTCTGATACAGACTTACTGACCGGAGCCAAAACACTTTGATTAAAAAATATTCTTCTCTACCAAATACTACATCAAAATGTTTTTTATTTCTTGCTTCGTTAATGAAGCTTTTGCTTCAGAAAGATCGTGTTTTCTGGTAAGTTTAAGGAATTCATCTCTTTTTCAAACTATCCAACTGCTCCTGAGTACAATTTTAAAACAACGATTCTACTTTTAATGACATTGTGAAAAAGCATACTGATTTCACTAACGATTTCAAACAAAATGTAAAATAGTACTTTGGATTTAACAATTCTGAAAACTAGCGGAATTTAAATTTCAAAAAATAATTTCCTGAAATATTTTAGCCAAAATTCAAATATCCCGGACAAGCCCCCACTTTTCTTTGTTACGTGACTAGGCTCGTACAAACTAACAAAGAAAATAATGAAGCCACCAAGCTTTGTAAATTTTAACAAAATATTTTTTCCCTAGAAAACAAGGTCAAAATATGAAAAAGACTTACGATTTGTGAGTCTAATCCAAAAATCAATCCTAGAATTTAAAAATATAAGTCCTATCACTAAAAAGTCCTAAATGAATCACAGTTCGAATCCCGACGAAGCTCCAGGACGGGGGACGATGAGGCAGATGAATGCAGTATTGTACTGATGTATCAACAGTTCATTTTTGAATTTTATGAATCAAGAATAATATTCCGGCTTTATAATTCCGAATAATTTCCACTAAATATCTTTGTCCAAGAATTTTTATGAGCACCTGTATTTTCCTGGAAAATAATTTATTAAATCCAAAACTGAAGAAGTTTAAATGAAACTTGCATCAACTTTAAGAAAACACCTTGAGCTCTAAAAGGAAAATTAATGTAATTTAGAAATGCACATAGAGCAAATGTAATCAATAAGATCTATAACATGAAAATTATTATTAGAAAAGACATTGGCCGAAACATTTCATTACCGAAACCTTCCTTTTTCAAACAATACACTATATACTTTTAATTTTTATAGGATGTGCAAAGTTGTCATACCACAGTACACAACCTTTCTTGAGCCAGTTTAATAACCATATGCGAGTAAACAAACAAACGCTTAATCAAATACTTATTATTGGGCGCAAATTGCAGCAAATATAGGTCAGTTTGCGGACAAAAGGGATTTTACTAGGAAACGCGAAGTTCTATCGTTATCCATTGGCAAGATCAACCTGAAAGGTCATATTACCCTGCTAATAGATAAACCCTATTTTATATAGGTACAGCTATTAGCCATGTTTATTCTGGTTTGCGTTTACCACTGACTCGACAAGCAGACGTTCGTAAATAAGATATGTCATCTACGTGAATTGTGCTGGACTTAATTAACTAACGTGTAAATAGGAATTAAGGTTAAGAATTATGACACAGGATAATAATAAGTTTTGGGTAAATCTGGCTTGCCTGCGTATGCATTAGTTTTAGACAGTACCTTAAAGTTAAATCTTGAGAACTCCAAATGGTTTGACAGGCCATCAAGGCAAATCAAACATCACCAAGTTAGGTGATTGCAAACGCAGCTATCACCTTTGTTAAATGTTTGATAATGTTGAATGCTGAGCTCCATGTACACTCGGATACGTTGAATAGTAGGTCTACTGTAATTCTGCTGAAGTGGTTGATTCGTTGATAGTGTTCTTTACCAAAAACCTTAAATAACTATTTAATACACAATGACTATATGTGAATACTTATGATACTGCATAATAAATCTTGGAAATTGTCAGACCGTAATACTCAATTAATTGTATAGCCTTGACGCTTGTTTGCGAGCGTACCGTGTATGCATTTTAGTATAAATAATAATACAAGCGTATATAATTTGCATAGCCCGTTTTCTAATGATGTTTATAATGAAAGCGAATTTTTTCCACCTAAAGAAATAAATATAGGTGACACATTTCCATAGAAAATTCATGTGAAGCTTTGCAGACTATCTTACATGGTAGAGCTCCCAGAGGTCATAGAAAGAGATTGAAAAGGAACAGTTGTATCATGCCATCCCAAGTAGGCTCGTAGCTGATGCACTAGAATAAAATAAAATAAAAAAAAAATTGAAAAAAATTGAAAAAAAAAAAAATCATTCTAATACTTTCCTCTTGAAAGTGTCTCTTAGCACCATCGGAACTGAATAAAATGAACGTTTTTAAAGAATGTGTATCGGCAATAATTCTAGCTGTACGTTTACCATTAGATAAAGGGATTAGGAAATTATAGTTTTAAAAGCATCAAACTATAGGTAGAGTCGGATACATTTAATTGTATAATTTAACTTTTCATAGATTCCATGTCGCCATTATTGTGCTAAAACACCTCTAATCACAAATTACTCACATGCGTATAAACCTAGCCCTCACATCGTGATGATCATTTTGCGAAGTCTGAGAGAACACTGTTACATATATGGAATTTGCCGCTTCCTGCAATGTTGAAACTCTTCTGATACAGAAACACTTTTCGTAGTTGCATAATAAAATGCCTTGATACTATCAAACTACACATTCCTAGATGATGATATCGCATACAGGTGGATGTTGAAGAATGTAAGCAGGACTAGAATACAAATAAGGGAACGAGAAATTCGTTCAATCCAGAAGTCTCGTGGACAAATTAATTTTGGTTTACAATTCTGAGAAGATTGTGTTGGTGTATATGATTTATTTACTTTAATAAATCATAATAACCGGTTATAGTTTAAGTACACTAATATACTGCTACTATACATTACGTATGTTTTGACTATCAAGCATCAGTACACAATGGGTTCCATGGACATGTTGATATTTTAAACTTCGTTCTCATATGCTCTATATAATAATATACCTAGCGTGCATATATGTACAGGGTAATACTTATGGTGGTTACTGAGGAAAAGTAGGATAACGATACTGTATAGATAGCTTGGGTTTATTTATATTATTTACGGTATGTTGATTAATAGTGTACGTTATTACCAAGACCTTAATATTGGCACTCTTTTGTGTTTTTACTTTGTTGTGTAATTTGGTACATGATATCCCAGGATATTCAACTAAAATAGTATCGCAGTAGAAGTAGTATATGTAGTTGATGATCCTCTCTCAGAGGCCCCCCTGACCCCCAAAACGTTATATGTTAACATTTTTGTCAGCAGCCTTTGTTAGCTCAAAATGATGACTTTTACACGATAACACATTTTCTGACAAAAATATGCTTTGTGGGCAGGGAGGGTCTCTGAGATAGGATGCATCAACTACATCTACTACTATATACTAATTAGTCAAAATGTTATATTAAACGAATGAAATATTATATATAATGTCATACTCAATAAGACACGTTGGATTTGATCTAACAAATAGATTTTGTAAAAGATTTAATTCGATCAAAGCAACGTCAGCCTATACTGGTATAAAATCTAATATAATAAGCGATTGTATTAAAAATGTAGGCTATCATATATCGCCGAAATATGGGTCGGTATGGTTATTCGCGACTGAAAATGATATGAGAATAGCGGGTTGGGCAGATGATGTGATGATATTTATCGATACCATGGTTGATATATTATTTGATAACGATATTTCTAAGCAAAAAATATACAGCGCGGGGTGACATTCGGTCTACCATTTCATAGTTATATCAGATAAACCTAATGAGGTTCCGAATATTTGTTTAGACATTTACCCCCAAGAGACCCCTAAATATCCGTAACCGAAACTTTAGAGGCTCAGAGGGTTGTCTGTACGTGTTATTTGTTTACCCCCGAAAGAATTCCTAAATATCCGTAACCGAAACTCTAGGAACTCAGAGGGTTGTTTATACACGTGTAGGTCTTATTTTAGTGACCAATCAGTTTCTGTTTATTGCCTTACAAGAATTCTTAGATATCCGTAACCGAAACTCTATAAACTCAAAGGCTGATTGGTCTTTGTGACCTGGAATCTCATTAGGTTTATTTTTAGTTTTGCAATGTGTCTTTTGGAATGGCCCTTGTGTGGGGTACCCCTTTAGTGAAGTCACAAGGTCACGACCTCATATCATCCCCCGCTGTATATTTTTGATGAGATGATGATGATGATGATATGATGAAATGCCGTCTTCACGCCAGCACACCAACCCCCAATGATCAACCAATGGGTGATTCACAAAAGTGAATCCACCACGTGTTGACGTAGTGGATTGGTGTACTCTGAAGACGGGGGGGGGCTGGAGCCCCCAATAGATTATAATTCTTGGCCTAAAATCGCCTCCCGCAGACATATGTCTTTCTCAGGTTTCGAAACACGACCCTCCGGATGAGAGTTTCAGCACGTTATCAATTGAGCTATCGGACGCATTTACGTGTTTAAGATAAAATAGTTATCATATGGTTACCAAAAGCACAGTAGTCCTAAAAACTACAGTGTTCGATTTTCTTAACAAAAACCACATTTTATTTTTCCAATTTCCACAAAATATAGAAATATATAATTCTGCATAACACGAATAATACTATATAGCCGATTTCTTAACATATGGGCAACAGAATTCTCTGTTCGCCATTACCATGGAATAATCAATAACATACCTAATAACTACAGCCAGTCACTAGCAATGAAATATTGATTGCCTGTTATGCACTCTGTGAAACCTGTAAATGGATGTTATGTAAACAAAGAGAACAGTATTATTATTGTCAGTTTGGAGCGAACTGCATAGAAGAAATCAAAAAATTCGTATCCGCATATGCGTTCTTGCAAGTGGAAGTAAACTACAGACAAAAAATATGTAATAGCATTATGCAGATCATAGATTTTCTTGTTTGTTTCACTAATTAATTAATAACAAAACTGCGCAGACTAAAATATGCCCTCGCAACCAGATCTGGTGATGTTGGCATTTTATCAAGTCATATACGGTTGGCATTAGGGAGAAAATCTACAGTATTATTATTTACGTAAAGGAAATTTCTAGTTATTTTAACAAATACAGAACTGCACCAGAATTTGTAAGTCTTAAAAATGCTGTCATATTTACATTTCACTCAAGTATATATTTTATGTTCGACAACTCGCGAATGATTTTAAACTAAACCTTAGCGTTATTATCTCCCTTTTTTAAAAACTATATTTCTAATCCTATGGAAAGTATGTCCACATTCGCTATTAAGTATAACATGTTTTCGTAATTATATAACAGAAACTTAATTATGCCAGATACCTTACGGCGACTTTCGAATAGCTCTTTCATTGCTAATTTGCTTAGAAGATATTTGCTACCTTTTGCAAAAACTTTTGACCTGTCCAGGTCGATATTAATTTTTGTGTACTGACCTTGGCTTATTGGATCGTGTAAATTTTCCTATTTTGATGAAAGCGCATCTCTTAAATTTTCGAGATACAGAAAATACTCGCTATCGTCTGTTCTAATAAGAGAAAGTTTTATTCTATCAAATTTACTAAAACAAATACCTGAAATTTCATCATTAAATTCAAATGATAATTGTTGCTTATTTACCATTATTTTTTTTATTTTGCTATTAACTCCATCGGCTAATGTTAAATTTTCAAACATTATTTCTGATGCTTAGACAATATTACTTAAATAATGTCCAAGCCAGAGAGTATTAAGTCCGTCTTTGCAATACCTTTTATCATCGAAATTACTTAGTCCACGTTTTATAATTGTATTCGTTTCAAGCTTATGATAATTAGTCCTAATTACATTGGTTTTAATAAAACTGACGCTATTGTTAAGAGCAGCTTTGAAATCCTCAAAATGCATCATCTTTTTCACGTATCCGCGAGGGATACCTTTAGCTTTTTTTGTCAGTTTATTGTCATCTAATATGACAGCATACATTTTGCTTCTTAGTCCAACAAACTCTCTCACAGGCACAAACATAAACTCATCTTTCATTTTTCCAATAACTTTCTTGTTAGAATTATCATGAAATTCACTACAAGTTAGATAATCTGATAAATCGAACAAATCTTTATTATCGTAAATATTCTGATAGACATTATCACATTTTATATTATATACTAACGAGTCAGTGTCAGTAAATAGCAACTCCGAATCTGGCCACATTTTTTTGGTAAAATTATAATGAAAATCGTACATCAGCCACTTTGATATATCAAGTACAGCTGCACCAACATAAATTGGCTTATTTAACTTTAAATTTGTCTTTCGTCGTTGTATTGCGGCAAGATTTTCATTAAATATTTTCATACTAACAAAACCATCGTCGCTAAGTAATTTATTTCTGCGATTGATATCTGGAAACGTCTGAAGAAATGAAATTTAAATCAATAACATCTGCAGCAAAATATCATAAAATTTGTTGCAAATCAGTAAAAGATGTTGCCGATGGCAGAACAAAATCAACAACTTCTATGATAACATTTGATAGTTTTATCTTTAGATACGATAACTAATAATATTTTCCAGATCATTTCGAGAAAGACAATTATGACCAAATTCCATGATATCATCGCGATTTAATCGTAACGTCATTATTTTATTTATATCAAGTTTTATTTTATCCGCCGCTGTTAACAAAAATTTATCAGATTCGCCCAATGTTATCATAACATCAACGAAATGAAAATTATATCCTAGCAAGCAATTTCGAACTGCTTCGGCTAATTCTTTTTTGTTTAGTATATTAACTCGACAATGATATTTTATTTCCATATTATATATTAATTAGATAAAAAGATTATTATAATAATGAGCTTAATCGAGAGATTAGCTCAACTTTACTCAGAAGATTTTGTTTCAGTTCCTAATGTCACATTAAAAAATATCACCGACGATAGATTTACTGATTATACTGAAAAAGACATTTTGTATAACTATAACGATGACGAAGATGATGTTATTGTTAGCAAAAAACATTTAAGTAGACCAACAACTGGTCGATATGATGTTAAGTACCACATTGTGAAAAAAATATTAAAATTTAATTTTAACGTTGCGGAGCACCAAATATTTTGGCAACTTATAAGGCCCTTTCTAAACGTAAAAGTACCGGGACAACAAAGAAACATAAAATACGATTTCATTTTTGTTAAAATATTTAATTTAATGCCAGTTAATGATGCGAGAAAATTACACTTAATTTCTTTATGTAAACCAGTAAAATGTAGGTTAGTACTAATAAAATACGAGCAAATTTATAATAATATTATTCAGTCGCAGTCGATGAAATCGACTTAGTTGGTACCAAACTATTAAATTTATCGCTATATCCGCGCCATTTAACTAAACTTTTGTTGCCGCGCTTTCTAATAACTTTTTCAATAACAAATATATCTTGTTCTGTTTTCTGAAGTTCTTGTTCGTAAAAACTGCCAGTTATAGGTTCACCTAGCAAATCTTTCAACGAATATGTAACTGGTATTGTTAAAAGTACTTTATCAACAACAAATACTTCTTCGCTCCAGCAGCAGAGAGGGTGGACCCTACAACTTTGTAGAGACCTTATTTTTTTAAATTAAGGGTTCCTAAGAAGGCTGAAAAAAAGTTTTTGTCTTAATAATGAAAACTTCTCTAATTGACCAGATTTTTTCTGATTTTTTCACGTGCTGGTCACTATGCGTATGTCATTCACCCTCTCTGCTGCTATAAATTAAACAGCCACTATAGATATTATCAATAAGGAGTATTGGAGAACCACACTCAGCTAAATTAGCTCGAGGACGACTAGAGGCAATTAAAAAATATCTACTCGTTCGTGATTCTGTTAAGCAACAACTACAATCGCGTCAGGAATCTCAAGTTGAATTTGAAGAGGATACAAAAAAATTATTTAAACCTATCACTGAGACCACTAAAGGTATTCAACCTGTGTTAGAGAAAACCGCTGAAGCAACTGGAAAAATAGCAGAAAGAACTAAAACAATAGCAAGAAGAACTAAGAAAACAAAAGAAATTTTACGTGAACTTCCAGCCGAAATAGCTGCTGCGATGCCAGTCCCGGAAATACCTGAGGATGAAGATCAACTTGAAGGTGCTGAAGCAGAAGGCGATGAAGCAAAAGGTGCTGAAGCACCAGCCACTGAACCAAAATCAGTAGTTCTAAGTACTACTGAATTGATAAATACATTTGATGAAAAAACTATTAAGGCAATTAATAAATTGAACCCAGATCAACTAGCTGAATTTGCTGTGGATAGTTTTAGTCAAAGAGGTAAATTAATGAAACCTGAACACGTAAAAGATATTAAAAACAATAAACAATGGCGAAAATATTTATATCGCATACGTATGGATGTTGAACAAGCTAGAGATGATGATCCATTATATAGTGATTATATTGGGAAAATTAATAATTTAATTCAATCAAGAATAATGGAGGAAGAACAAAAACGACAACAAAAACAACAACAACGAGCACAACAAAAACAAGAACAACAAACACAACAAAAACAACAAACACAACAACTACAACAAAAGCTACAACAACAAGAACAAGAAGTAAAACGATTACAACAAAAAAAAACCAAAACCATTTGAGCAATCACTTCGTGATTATCCAGAATTACCAAAAACACCACCGAAATCAAGTAAAAAAGTACAACCGAAACCAAGTGAAGAGAAAGAAGAAGAAGAATTTCAAGACGCTTCCGAAGCAACTGGAAGTGGTCTAGGAAGTGGTCTTATTACTTGTCCCAATAATGTCCTTGCTGATGTCGATCGACTAGAAATCCTCATTGGAGGAAAACGAGCTGGTAATAATTCCCCAGAAATCATTAATGAAGCAGCTGATATTTGTAAACGATTATTTACAGGCGGTATCATGGATATTAATGTATATCGGTCTCTCATTAATGAAATCGCCGATGATTACCACAGTGATTAGATACAATTAGTGATAAAGTCACTTAATAATAAGATGATCATACACAATACTCGTGGACCTACCATGGTCACGGTAATAAACTCTCGATTACCAGTATACAAAGCGACCTACGGAGATGGATTAGGTGATGTTGTTCAGGGTCTGTTTAGAAGAATAGCCCCAAAAACAATACCGATTGCAAAGCAGCTAGGAATGAAAGCTATTGATGTTGTTCGTGAAAAAGGTATAGGCGCTGTTGGTAATATTGCTAGCAAAGCATTCTCAGCAATCAAAGATAGACTAGCACGATTAATACGCAGACCACAAGCGGCCCGACCTCAACCTGTGAAATTGGCCAGCACTGAAGTGATGCTCGCAAGTGTAAGTAAAATAATAAATCAAGCCGCTAATCAAAAACTAGCAGAATTAGCTGATGTACCAATGTCGGAAAAGGAAAAAATTATAACCGCTAGTCTGATAGCAGGAAGTGGTCTCACTTCCCGAAGTGGTCTTCGAGTTAGACGAAGACGATAATAATAAAGATGTTTAAGCGCATATCTGACCCCGCGTTTGACATCGACGCACCAGTTCTCAAAGATGAGTCTGTGCGCGATTATCAGTATTATTCTTACGACGCACGAATTCCAGATCAACGTGGACGAATTGAACTACAAGTTCAAGATACAAGTAGGTATTTCTTACCTGCTGAGGCATTTATTGAAGTCGAAGGTGAAATTTTAAATAACGCTAATCCTGCAGCACCAGTACCATACACCGCTGATGTTAGTGTCGGCTTTGTTAATAATGGTATTATGGCGTTATTTGATAGCGCTACGTACATGATTGACGGAAAAAATATTGAATCAATCCAGAAAGACGTCGACGTTGCAACGACAATACTTGGTCTTGCGAGATACAGCGACGATTATTCAAGATCAGCTGGTCCATCAATGATGTTTGTGAAAGATACTTCTACTTCTCCAGAGTACCAACAATATGAAATAGGACGACCAAGAAATTTTGCTAGAAACGCCGATGCGGATGTGCAAAGTATGATTATTAATCTAGATCTAGATTTCAACTTAGGATTTAGATCACGTCGAGCAATGTTAAAAGGTGATAGGAGAATATTTTCATGTGCAATTCCACTGTCACATATTTTTGGGTTCTGTAGAAATGTCAGAAAAGTCATTTTTGGAGCCAAACACACAGTTGTACTAGTACGAAAAGGCACAGACGATGATGCAATATGGCGACCTGCTGGTGATGCTGGTAAAGTAATTCTTACAAACTTTTCCCTGTGGATGCCAGTGATGACCCCCTCGATATCTGAAGAAGACCGGTTGCTATCTTTTATGAGTCAAGGCGGTAAATCAACTTTGTCATGGTTGACTATGACCACAGATGCTGTAGATAGCGCTGTTAATGGTTTATTTACGTGGCAAATAGCTTCTCAGCAAGGTGTTTCTGCACCAAGACACATATTTATTGCGTTTCAAAATACTGCACGAGTAAACTCGCAAGTACATAGTATTATGGTATTTGATGATCTTGGTGTTTCTGAGGTTTCATTAAGGATAAATGGGCATCAAGAACCATCCGAGGATATTTTGTTGAATTTCGATCAAAATCATATAGCACGTGCATATCATCGTCTTATGTCGTTCATGGGACGTAATCAAAACATTGATACTGGTTTACAAATATCGCAGCTAGATTTTACAACGCTGTATCCGATTTATTACTTTTCTCTAGAACATTTAGATTTAACCAGACAATCAGTTGTAGATATTCATTTTCGAGCTCGTGTTAATAGAAATGTTGGAGCTATCCCTAATTACAGAGCAATAGCCGTTATACTCAGCGATAAATTAATGTTACTCGAAGGTGTTGGTGGACGAATGAGAGTTATTGATGCTCCAGTAGAAAATATGTAAATAAACATGTAATTAGATCATCCATAATAATTATAATGTCATATCATCACGTTAGTGTGAGTCTGACTCCTGGTCAGATTAAAAAGCTACAATCAGCATCAAAAAACAACTATGGAATAAAAATATCGCTAAAGCGAGAACAGATGACCGGTGCAAATAAACTATCGTTGACCGAGCGTCAGTTCAAAAACTTCAATGACGCTAAAAAAATCAAATAAAGGCGTCAAACTTAATCTTTCTGCGGGAGGCATCAAAAACATCGCTAAATCGGGTGGTATATTTCCACTTCTTGCAGCTATACCAGCTTTAATAGCAGCTGCAGCCCCAGCTGTTGCAAAAGCAGCTGCGCTAGGTGCTGTTGGAACTGCTGCTGGAATGGCGTTAAAGAAAGCAACCGGACAAGGAATCAAAAAAAAAGGGAAGAGGTTTAAGACTACCAGGGACCCCGTATTCATACGGAAAGGGTCTAAGACTTCCCGGGACAGTTTACTAATATCACCTATGTCCAATTTTGATATACTTAATGCTGCTAAACAATTAAAAATAAAAAATTTCAGAGGTGTTTTTATGCGCGATCAATTACCTACCGTTGCAATGCAACATGAAACCGGTATCATTAATCTTGATAAAAACTCTGGCCCAGGCACGCACTGGGTCGCATATGCAATTGATCCACGTGGAATTATTTATTTCGATTAGTATGGATTAGCGCCACCAAAAGAATTTTTAAAGTACGTTACCGGCGATATTCCAATCTGGTATTCAACGCTACCAACACAAAAAATAACTGATCCTCCAATATGCAGTCGTGAAACCCTCGCTGTGCTTGATGCTATATCAAAATCAACAGCACCGCCTCATAAAGTCGTGCACGCGTTCACTACACTACGTCATAACACTTAAACAGATATCAGTAAATATAATGGTAGATATTTATGGAAGATCTACTCACAAAGATAAGGAGAAGATCGATTTATCTAAATATGCAACTCTTGATCAGCTCAGAAATGAAATCGATGATTTATTAAATATCACAAATGTGGATCAAAATGAAGTCGTCGTTTTTCAGGACAAACAAGGACGATTAAAAACGAGTAACATACAACTACCAGATGTACTTATACGAATTCCCAACGCGGTTGTTAATAATGTCGTTACTTTCACTGATCAGGGTAAAATACAGGATTCCGGTAAGTCAGTTAACGATTATGTTAAGAAAACTGGTGATGTATTTACCGGTGATGTTATTATGTCAGGAAGAAAAATTACGTATCTTGGAGATCCAATCGCAGATACAGACGCAGTAACAAAAAAATACGTCGATGATCAAGAATCCAAATACGTGTCAGTGCGCGGTGGTATAATGCGTGCATTTCTCGACATGAATAATAATGGTATTAATAATCTCAGAACACCAGAAACAGATTTCGACGCCGCAACTAAAAATTATGTCGACGATAAGGAAATTCCAATAACGACTTCGTTAACGACAATTAATGATGGAATTGCTGCATTTAGAACTGAATATTTTAATCATGTACAAACATTTCTAAATTTTCGTAGAAATGTATACAGATCTATTAATGACTTTTTTGGAACTCCACCAACTGTTATTATTAATCTCGCTGACATTAACACAAGACTCAACGATATCATTAGTGGCATTCCTAACATTATTCAAAAAACTAATCTCGTTAAAATTCCACACGGACGAGCTAACAATATCGTGTACACAGTCGTATCAGGAAAAGCAACATGGTCGCAGCAAAATAACACTTTTAAACACATCGCAGAAGTCACTGGTGTATATAGATTATCTGTGTTTAGCAGTGCAAAATTCAGTATATTTACCACATTTCCATGGCGTCATTCAACCGATGATTTTTCTGGAATTGTGTCTATAGTGTTAAACAAAGATGTCGAGGAAACGTTTATGCTGATAGCGAATGATAAAAAGTTAACCGCAGCGACTTATTGGTGGTGTATTGAGTTTGTAGCTGAAACTCCTCAATTAGTTACCTAGATAAGTATAATGAATCAAGAGTTATTTATCGATGTTCAACGTCACAGATACACTCAAGTATGTGAGTGTCAAACCAAACTAAAAAATATCATCGACGATTAAACGATAAAGGTAAAAAAATATCGTCGTCGTATGGTTGTTATTGATATAATGGTATACTCGGTTTCTACTGTTATTGCTGGAACTGGATTATTACTATCAACAATAACGATGACAGCGCCTGCAGTTGTAACAATTATAGTTTCAACGGCAACAACATGTGCAGGTATTTTCAGCATTATCGCTAAGAAAATATCTACGTGTACGAATGGTAAACTAAACGAGTACATAATGAAATTGCACACAGCAACAGCCGCCTACACTAAATTATGCTCGTATATTTCAGCGTATGTCAGTGATGGTAAAATATCCGATGAGGAGTTCGTAACGATAATGAAAACCTACGATGAAGCATTCATAATCGCTAGTGACAATAACGGAAAGATGGAGAATTAAATAATAACGATAACAATAATGTCAGAGTCGCGCGAATTACTTCAGCAGATCGTAGCTAATACAACACCGTCAAAAACTACTATGATATCATTAAGTTCAACCAATCCTGAATTTAGCGTTAACTTTCCAACCGCAATTCCAGAAAAGGAAATAGCGCTAGCGCAATTACGAGTTTATCATAGCTGGCCTAATATTAGATCAAAACCGTTTGGTGGACAACAACCAAATAATTCACTGGTATTTGCGAATAAAAATAAACCAGATGGAACACCTGATTGGCAAGTTGTTGGAATTTCAACGGGCAGTTATCAAATAGAACAGATTAATGATGAGTTCCAACGCAGAATTAAATCTAGCACAGGGAAAGAATCTAAAATAGCGATTACTGTTTACGAACCAACACTATCAGCGGTGATTGAAATAAATTCTCCTGATTATCTCGTAGATATTTATCAGAGTTCGATTAGATCCGTGTTAGGATGGCCTGAAGTTGCACCTGTTTATAATGGAGTTTCAGAACCAAAAATAGAAGAATTTAAAACGAGTGAAGAAAAATTCATTAAAGATCCAGAATATCGAGGAAAACAACCATGGACTAATACAAGATTTGGATTTCCAAACGACGATACATATTACTTTACCGATTTTGACGGTAAAAGGATCCCCAAGTTGAATAAAGCATTATTTATTTTGAACACAGACACCAAGACAAAGATTAGTTTCTATACTGTTGATGTAAGATTTATTAAACATTTTTTAGATACTCTTAAACCTGAATACGATAAAACGTTTAATAATTTAAGAAATTTACTTATTTCATTATCACAACATTATAATGAAAGTGTAAAGCAGCAAATAATCGAGTCAATAAAACATTTAAATGGTATCTTACTCGATTTATACATCGTCAATCGAAGTATTATAAACACTGCGACTAAATTCGATGGAAATCGTTACACAAATCCAGAATCTAAACAAGTATTTCTTGATCATTATAAAATAACAGAAAAAGACTTACAAATATTTGTTATACCAGATTTAAATAACGCTGAAATGAAGAAATCATTAAATGATCTTATTGAAGAATATTATCCGGGAGTAATTGAATCGTGGAAAAAAAATAGCCCCACCACCGGTTATACTAAAACACAATAACAACCCTTTTGGTGCCGGACGTCATATATCGCCAGGCATTGTAAACATAACATCAGTTATTGCAGTCAATCTGGTATGTGATGTTATTGAAGGTAGCTATCAGGTAGATCTTTCTAAGTCTAGCCAGGCCCAGCAAGGGTACATATTATTCAGTTTTAGCCCGTTGGCACCTCCCGGTTGGTTAATTGTATCAGAACCAATTAATCCCGTGTACCTGCGAGTTCATAATCCGTTATTATCAAGGATACACTTTAAACTTACAGACCAAAGCAATCGCATTCTGGACACAAGAAATGAAGAACTAAATATAAACCTGTATGTACGCTCATAGAGTGTTATCATAATACGTTTTTATCATAACAAAAAAAAATATCGGGTCAGAATAGTTGTTTGTTATTCTGATAAAAGATAGAATAGTTATTGTGTCGTTCTGATACTTGTTTGCAGAAAGTGGATGATATCACAAAACACAGACATAATAGAGAGAGGGTCTAAATTGTAACACTTGGCAGGTCTCTATATACATTTCTCTCAAAAACACGGATAAAAATTATTTTTTTCACTGTAATTGATTATATAATGAAGCGCGATAACTCTGCTCTGTCTCTGTGTAGAGCAATAAACGATTATCTTCTTTGTAATACATGTTATCTATAGAGGTTTCAGTCCCTACGGACACGATATATATCGTTTTTCGTTAATTATTTAGTGATCTATCTGTTTTCTGTAAGCATCGCTGTTAGTGAAGTAGCAATTTGTAACAGAGAGGAATAATTTAACTCTAATAACCTTAAACTCACGTCAGTTTTATATACCAAGTACGTAGAGTTATTTTTAGCTCTAACGTATTTTGACCTTAACGAACGATAATTCATGCGTGGATTATTTTATTAATTTTGAAAAATTAAAGTAAATTCACGCTACATTAGTAATACAAATCCTGTGAGACAGCGCAAATATTTTATATTACTTAAATTCAACTGTATTATTGATAAGAGAACGATGGCCGAAATGGTAAGACGGTTGGACGTAGATCGAAGCTCTACAGACTCTCGCGTGTTCGAGTCTCCAAAAATGCTAAAGATATTATCTTGCATTTGGCGACTGATGCTATTTAATTGGGGGAACCCGGAGCATTTCCTCGAAATCCACAACAGACAAAATACACTCTCCTATCATACACCCTTGAGGGGTGTACCTTTTACACTCCCCGGGGTTTTGTATGGGGGGAGAGTGTACAAAATCTGTTGGACGTAGACAAGATTTCCCCGTCATCACCATTTGTATATATTTCATGTTCATAGAATCATATGTCATTAGGAGAAGTTTATGTTTGTGCCGTCCAAAATCAAAATCAAAATCATAAACCATCTGTATATATTTCATAACCATCTATCACACAAAAACAGCTCCCTGACAAAAAAAAAGTCATGGGAGCTAAAATTTTTGTTTATATTAAATATAAACTTATTATATAATGAATTTTGAAAATATCAATGCCATTGTTTCTGCGATTAAAAAATTACAACATAACGGTATCAATGTATCTGATTATCTTAATGCTGAAAAGATTCTATGTGATTTTGACTCATTACAACAACGAAAGAACGAGAATAGATTTCCGCTATCCGCTGATTACAAATTCATGAAAATTATCCAACAAGGAATGTTAAAGTCACTGGCAACTGTCACTGATGATCAGGAAAAATTGTTTGTACCTCTCTCAAACGCTATTGACAAAATCAAGCTAGAATTATCTCATGAATACGAACAGAAAAAGATCATGAACTTTCGTATAAGACAGTTAAGAGAGCATTGTGAAAATACGAGTGAAAATACGAGTGAAAATGATAGCAATAATGATGGACCCCTGACTGTAATTATAGCCAAACAAAATCCTTGGGAAAATTAACGTTTCAGTAGGTATCATAGATTTGGATATGTTTCTGTGGATACCTCATATTGTATCCCAACCATGTTTCAGTAGGTATCAAGTAATCATTTGGTAATATTAAAAATACGGTAGACTAAATGTATTGAAACCTAATTTTTTGCAAAAATCTTTTGGAAAAGGAAGATTTTTGTATATTTTCTGCCACAAATTGTACCGATCGTGGTCCTATGTCAAAATATTTGGCAGCAGAATTAATTGATTCAAAACTAATTTCTTCCCCAGTCTCTGTATTTACGGATTTAATAGCTCTCTTTCTGTATAATTTACACCTTCCTGTGTTTCCGGATTTACAATTTTGACTGTGTAGTAACTCGTAAATTGGAAATCGAATTATCAAGCTTATCACCATTGATGTGATCAACTACATATCCATCTTTGATTATTCCAAAATAACACTCGTAGGTAAACATATGTGATAAATATTTTTTTTCCTTGCCATTAGCAGTAAATCTAAGATAACCAGTATTATCAATATTACCGACTGGTTTTTTCAATCTGCAATTTCTAATCACACCTTCTCGAGATGCTTCATAATTAGTAATGATTGGATGTGACACAAACTCATTTTGTTCCATTTATATACATAATACTATTTGTCTAAATCATTGTTTTTTGAAAATCTAGCCAAATAATCTTCTTCGGTTTTTATAGGAGAGTCAGTGTTATATTTTTTATCGTAATATCATTTCAACTCTCTGTATTTTTTACCACCGCATTGCGCACACAGTTGAGTCTTTCCTCGCACTCCAGCACTACACACAATACACGGTTTTGGCCTAGACTCCCATTTCTGACGCATTGCATATGATAACTACAGTATTCATTCACACATGTTCTGTTACACGGAGACGTATAACCGATTTTTAGCCAGTTGCAGTGATATGGTTGAATCATATACAAAACGATTAATGTTCAATTAAATATATATTTGCCTTAATTATAATATGGAAAAATATCCATGATTAAACCCTACGCAACCAGATTCGATCTTGACAGACTACCCGAGTATAAACTTAGTATTTTGATGCAAGATCTAGCTTTAACGAATGTGGATATAACTAAACGTATCCGTGAGGCCAAGAAGGAATTTCGTGACGATGGTGCAGTTCATGTATGGTCAACATTCAGGATAGGACATATCGTTAATATGATGAATGACAAACGAGGAAAAGTAATTATTAATCACCTTGATAATCAAAAATATTTTATTTTAATAAAATTTATTGTAAATACAGAAGAAGATATCTGGATTATTCGTGATAAGCGTGATCCAGTCCGTGTGCAGTCCGGGGGTAATATTGTTTTCTTAAATAACAGATCCAAACCTGGAATACTTACTGGCATTGATAAACCGTATTATGAGAAATCATACCCTGTACCTGCGGTTGTCTATGGAATATTTCCGCTGAATGATAAACCTAATGTTGCAGATCTCAAGCCAATGAAAATATCAAGAATAAACTGTGTAGCTGAACGAGTTACAGAACATTTTACAAACGCGATACGTGGTAATGATTTAACTGATTTAAGACGTAAAAAAATAAATGACTGGGCAGAGTCGGTTAAAGATACCGGAGCGTCTATCAGCGACGTTGCTGAGCTGGAGAAAAAATTAAGATTTCCAATAGCAGTGAAAACATTAACCGGAGAGATTTTGTACAAACCAAAGTATATAACAAATGGAACTCCGATAGATATTATTGATCATAACGCGCACGTATGGACTGCTGCTGTAACGATATCTCCACGAGATAGAACGGTTAAAGTTTATGATGGTGATATCTTTGATTTTATTAAAAATATTAGTAAAACCGATCCTGTTTCTGTTTGGTTATTTCAGAGTTCGGAATATAATCATTATGATCAATTTGTACGACCCAATGGTGATATTTATCGTACAGAATCTCTCCATGAGGAAATGGAACATCTTGCGCAACGCCTTTGGCGTGAATATACCTCTGATGATGTCATAGTTAGACAATTATTGAATAACTGTTTTACTGTTCCATCAGTCGCTGCTCATTTCCCTCAGAAGAAAAATTCATGGAAAACGACACGATCGGAATTCCTTGAAGATGTCAAGAAAAGTTGTATAGAACATGGGCACGGTGGATTATGGAACACCAAATACGATTACAATGATGTTATCTCGGTTGATATGGTAGCATGTTATCCTGGGAGTTTTCTTGGATATGGAGAATGTTCTAAATACTTTAAGAGATTCGGACATCCTACACATGATATGACCAGGGTTGCGATAAACGGACCCTTACCAGATTTTGACTTAACAGGATTTGCTCACGTAGAATCATTCGAGTTTAGAGAAGATCTCCATGCGATTACTTATATTTGGTTCGGAAGACATTTTTCAGAGCGACGTTGGGTTCCGATAGTACTATTGCGATATATGCTTGATGTTGGATTTTTAATATCGTTGAGAGTAACTGAAGCGATTATATCATATAGTTCACAGAAGCAAGTTTGTTTACCAGAACCGGACAGATTTAATATCGATGATACCAGGAAAGAATTCCCTGATATTGATGAAGATCATGTCATTAAAATAAATAAATGCAGGAACGAGTACAATGAGAAATTTGCAAAAGATCTCGGTAGAAAAATAATCGGTAAATTTACTCAAGGAGGATTACATGATCATAAACGAACGTGTACAAGATTGATTATGGACGATGCTGAACTAGATTTTATAATCGCTGATACAACGGAGAAAATACGTTTATAAACAGATGTAATGCTTATTTATCAGATGGAACAAAACTAGGTACCATTGTGAGCTATCTTGATGGCGACTCACCACAATTTACTCATTTAAGATCTTCGATGTTAGCGTACGTTTCGATGAACCTACTATCGATGACAAATAAATGTCCTCGTTACGCTGTTAGAGTCGCTACGGATTCATTTTATGTACATAAAAAATATAAAGATTTATTAAAACTCGGTAATGGTGAATGGGGAACATGGAGGATAAAACAAGAAAATATACTTAGTTATTCTGAATCTGCCGATGTTGAAATTGCGGAGACATATTACAAAAATAATAATCAAATATCAAATTCATCTGCACCATCTGTGTATGATCCTGTATCTAGACATAAAACCGTTATCTTAATGGGTGTGGAGGGTGGGGTAAAACAACTCGTGCGATTAACTTATTTATAAATAATATCTCAGATATAATTGTTTTAACACCTACACATAAACTTGCTAGAGAAATAAAGCAACGAGGAGTAAAATCATGTACATATCACAGTTTCTTTAGA
>JAECUM010046907.1:0-31138 GCA_016617855.1 Megalonaias nervosa | reverse complement strand
AAAAGACAGACAAATAGTTTGGCAACTTGAATAGTCTCTTTTCTAGAGATCTGGTTAGCCCTGAGAAGGGCTGGTTTTCTTTTTTTTTTTTTTGAACTCCAGATGCACCTGCTTAATGCTGGCATCTGCCAGGGTGGTCCCCAGAGTACATCAACGGCTTTAGTCATTCTCCAAGGTAAGTCTTGCTCTTGGGAGTGCAGAGGTGGGTTCAGTGGCCTCATCATCCCAGTTTTCATTCTGAGGGATAGTGAAGACTTCCCTATGTCTTCTATTCTGCAGCCTGAGATGATGAGGTCTCCTTATCACCTGTGGACGCTGTCGTTCTACCTCTTCTTCCCAGTTTTCTATCTGGGAGACAGCAACTCTTGGTGCTGGATGTGGCTGACGTTGTTGTGGCTGTGGTACTGGTAGTGGCTGTAAAGGTGCCCTCACCTCAGGCTTAACCTCACACAGAGGCCTAAGTATGATGTGTGGCAGAAATCTTTCTTCTCTTCCTTCTCTTTCTTCTTTTTCCTCTCTTCCTCTGGCTCCTGCTGTTGTTGTTGCTGCTGCTGCTGTTCTCTCTGCTGTTTCTGAAGTCTTTACTTATCAGTCCATTCTTCTTGCTCCTTCTTGATTTCGTCTTTAAGCACCTCTTCTATCAGGTCTTGGGCCACTTTTAACATCCTGACATTTTCAATCTCATCTGGCTTGGGTATCAGGTTTTGCCTGAGATGATGTAAATTCACGTACGCTTCATTCAGTTTAGCTAAATTAGAAGGCATCTTCATAGGTGGACGACTCAACCATGCTGGTCAGACTGGAGACCGTTTTATATGTCTCAAGTGGGGACGCGACAGAAAACATCCCTACGATTTTTGGGGGTGGGTAGCAACGCTATATAGCTGATTTCATGGTGAGGGATTGAGAGAAGTCAAAGAGCATGTATAATACTAAAATTTTTTGAAAACAAACCACAGGCACCTGTTTTTTTCAAAACACAACATTTTTTATTTAACTAACAAACAACCAACACATGATATAACAATTTTTTAAACAAATTATTTTTGACAAGGTCGACAACAATGTGAAGTCAAGCTAGATTTACATGGAGTGAGGTCATTAGACCATTGATGCACACTATGTTTCCTTGCTAAAGACAAGAGATTGCCATATCGGTCACAAAACCATCGATCTACTTTTTCATCTCGTTTCTAGAACAGTCACAATCAAAATAAGTCACTAAATGTTCTAAGGGATAACAAAGACTGTGTTGATGAAGAAAATACACACAATATTGTCCACACACCAGAGAATCTGTACCTTGTAATTTCATGTTATTGAAGCTAGTCGTCTTGGCATTTCTTCTCATAAAGTTAATGATGTCGTCTTCCAAAGGCGGTAATCCATACGAATAAGAAAAACTCCACACAGGTATCGTGGAGAAAGTAGATGGCTACCCAGTGGGTTCCAGGGAGATGACTGTCGTCCTTGTTGATGACATAAGCTTGTTGGTCTTTAAGTTTGCATTGAGGAAGTTCATCTTTAGCGCACACGACAGGATTCCAAGAAACGGTGTACGAACTGTTATTCAAAAGGTAATAAACTTCCCAGGTATCCATTTTTGTTTTGATGTTTTGTCTTGATTTTTTCACAGGTAATGATAAGTCATCAATTCACTCCTGACTTTTTGCCTGAATATTTCTGACAAGTAAAAGTCTATTAGCTTCGTCTTCTTACTCTGTGCCAAGAGAGATTTAATGCAGTGGATCTCTAGAGCAGTCAGTGGATGACAGGAATGATCACGCAAGTCTTTATACCACTCGTGCAGCACTGCTTCTTCCAAGATGAGACCCCAAGCGTCCTTCAGATCCTCATCCAATTTTTCTTCTTGACTCATCATCAGACATGTATCGTGTTGAATTTGATTGGAATGCTCATTTTGACATCCACAGCAATCTTTTTTGGTCAATTCCATAATTTTATCTGCCAGGTGTTTGGCAAAACAGGAGACTAAATGTTGTTCTTGTTCTGACCATCTGGATATAACCACCATGTCCTCTTTGCCATTGTCTTTTTTGGTTGATGGTTCTGCTTCCACCATATCCTCCCATTCTATTTCCAAAGATTCTCCACCATTCAAAGAGGGATAAGAGTCTTCCATAGCTTCTAATAGTCTAGAATGACTTCTCTAAAACTGTTGATTTCTATGGTATTATCAAATTCGGCATACAAGATGGCGTTCACCGTGTTGTGATCGGGTAGAGGCTTCTTAAACTGAAAATCCACACGAATCAGATTTTATAGGGTGGAAATGTCCCTCATCCTTGACTTGGTCTGGAGTGGAATCAAAAGCCCACAACGCGTAGCCTCCTGCATAATCTTTGTACGTAATGCCATGACTGGTGTTGGTTTCTTACTGTCTGGTGGTTTCGTACAGGGACAAGTACGATCTCAAATAATTCTCCTTCTCAAAGTCAGGTTCGAAAGGTCTGGTACACAAAGTCTTGTCATCACGACTGACTTCGATTTTGCACACCTTGTAATGATCAAAGAAGAAAGGATATTCATCGTGGATTCCGTTGAAGGCTAAATTCTTGACGATGCCAATGATTAAACGTTTGGGTAACTGTCCTTGGGACAGATGATCTTCGATCATGGATTGCTGTCCAGCGGGAAAGGTGAAAGTTTTCACTTCCACTTGTCATATCGGATACTTGGCAGTCGTTCTGCTTAAAGTGTGACTGATGTCGTTTGCCACTTTAGGCAACACTTCCATGCAACGTATGTAAAGTCGGGCTTCTATGATTTTGGTTTTGCAATTGGCAGCATCAGCCATCAAATGGAAAGAAGTATTGCTGTGATTCAGTCTCAGGCGGACATCCAAGCCATTCAGCAAATACTTTTCTTGTAACCACATGTCCAACTGCAAGTGATCCATCAGTTCTAAACTCTTTTCACCTAAGATTTTCTTTCGTCGGTTGATAATTCCCCCACTGTTGTTATCTAGTTTGTTGAAGTTTGTCCGCCACGTCAGGTTTCCATACCACGCAGGCATCCAGATGGGTGTTCTTGGCTTCTGTTCCGTACATCAAGAGTATCCATACTATTCAGATTGATGTAATCTTCAGGCTGTCCTTTGATTTCAAACTCGATGGGAACTGAATCCATCAAAGAGAAGACAGGATGAAATTCTACCCATTGGGATTCTTGCATGGTCATCATGGTGGGTGGCATAACAAACAGATCCAGTCCCGACTTGGAACATGCGCAAGACTTTCGGTGCATCATTTCTTTCTTTCTGTCTGCTTTTTTTAATAATCAAAAACGTCTAAGTCTCGGATAGTTCTTCTTTTCTTGGTCGTCTTTCTAGCTCTGGGGGTGTGAAGGCCTCTGGAGGGGTGTTTTCATCGTCTCTTTCTGCCTCGTCCTTGCTGTGGCGTCAGGGAAGCAGGAATGACTGGCTCGGCAGGGTCCAGGGCATTTATAGGAGTTTCTCGTCGGGCCAAAATATCTTTGCTAGTTTGAAGCAAGACATTCTTGCCTGCTCTCAAGAAAGCTTCTTTGGGGTTTTGTTTGTCAATGATGACATTTTGGAGAAATTCTTTGCCTTGTGTCAAAGCGTGCAATCTACGTGTCACCATCGGTTTCAAAACAGGTTTGGGTTCTTAGCAGGGCTTTGCCAAATGCTTCCTTGAACCTGTCATCAATCGTTTCCACCAAATTTTGACCGTTAAAATAATAGCCTGCCAAAATTTTCACAGTATAGATGCTTAATAATGGATTGCTTGCTGGCTTTATGTCACCTGAAATCCCGATATTTTTCATCTCTTGATGCACTTGTACACTTATGATTTCGACGTGGAAAATGTTATGATTTTCAGTGATGTTTTGGATTTGTGTAGGGTGAATCATTTCCACCAAAGCCACTTCCCAATGGGCTTCGTGATCCAACTGGATGGCCTAAGGTAAGTTGGCCGTGAAACAGCATAGTGTGTTTTTGGGAAACACATCCATCGAACTGTCACTGGGTAACATTAAGTAAAATTGGTTCTTTGTAATTCCAGAGTTCAAAAGAGGATTCATGTTGTTGTTGTGACTGTTGGAAGGGTGACTGACGTTGGGTGCTAGACTTCCATTTTTGCCGTTAGAGTATTTCAGGGAAGGATTGGGAAGAAACTAACCGATGCAGCTGCTCAGTAAAATGGTCCACAAGTGTTTGTCTCCTTGATGCAAACTCAAATTTGCAATGGCAGCACCGATGATACAATACACCACAAAGATTTGGCAGATAAAGACGATTGCCATTTTAGGCACATATTCTCCTCACCACACCCACAAGGGTTGTTTTTGTAGATCTTGCAGGGTAGAAGAACTCGGTGAAGGAGTGGTCACAGCGGCAGTAGTGGCTGAGGCTGTGTTGAAGGGCATGATGGTCACTTATTTTAATGATGTTTATGTTCGATGAATTGTTTGAAAAATTCGGTTTTGCCTGAACCACTGAGTCCAACAATTAACATGTTAAAGGGATGGCGAAGATACAAGGCCTCCCAACTGGCACAAACTAAGTTTTCATTGATGACTTTGAAAGTGGAGGAAGAGGGAGCAGAGACAGCATTGTTGCAAGAGGCTGACCTGAATACGCGGCTACTTAGGTAGAATCAAATACAATAGAGACAGAGAATTAGAAACATGGTTAGAGACAGAGACATACACCACACAAACATAGATTGATGAACATCAGTCTATCATACCTAAATTATATAATGGACTAACAAAAGTTTTAGGCAAGAGAGTAAATCTTTTTGAGGCAATGGAGTGGCCCATTACACATAAAATATACAATCAATTAAAAAAAATTTAGGCAACAAAGAGTAAATCTTTTCGAGACAGTGGAGTGGCCCTGAAAAGGGCCTTTGTTTTTATGTCAACACCATTCCGTTAACATAGAGGGCATCGCATAGGTCTTCTTCTCTTTCTTAAACTTCGTCTAACCTCTGGTCCGTAGATGAGGACTCACTTCAGACAGCCTTGTCTTTCCACACAGATCCTTCTTTTCCACGCGCTCGTCTGGGTGATCCGGATGATTGTCCATGATAATTTAACATACATGGATAAGTCCATACGGAACAGCATCAGTGATACAAGAGTAGATGATTCAACGTTTGTCCACATACTGTGACGAGAACAGGTGAAGGGAATGAAGTGAACCGCGTTTATTTATAGTGGAAGAGCGGATCGAAACGGATTGAGATTTTTCACCAATCTCAACAAGCGTTACAAAATTCAGTCACCTCACGGAGTTTGTCTTCCAATTTGAAGAGAGCTACCTATGACGTCACATTCCCTATATAGGTGTGCTAGCATCTGTGAGCAGTGAATCGATACGACATTGTTTTTGAAACATGACGGAAACTAAGAAGACGATGATTTGGGGTGCACCGGCCGTGGAGATGAGAAGCCAATGTATAGCAGTGATTACCAAAGTCAACTCAGGTCTACTTCCAGAAGAGGTCGATTTTAATTGGGATTTAGTGGATTTTCTCTTTCCTTTGCAAGAATTTGTTCCAGTACCAGCACCTTCGCCACCTTCTCCTTTACCACACGTCGAGGATTTTAAACAGAGACAGAACGAAGAATTGGAGAAATTTTTACAACAGCAGAAAGAGGCAGAACAAGCTTTTCTCCTTCAACAGCAACAGCGAGAAGAAGAAGAGGCAAGAAGGAAACGACAGGAAGAAGAAGCAGCAGAGAAGAAACAAGGTCTAGGAGAGAAGGAGAACAGTGAAAGTCAAACGTTGACGGTACTCATGGACATTTTGGCAGAGTTAAGGAGTCTGAAACAAATGAATCAGACTTCTTTATTATGACCCAAGAGAAAAAGACCTTCCCAAGCCAAACAACTCAACCCTGTTAGTACGCCTGAGATACCAGCCCTAGTGATTTCTACCCAATCATCGACAGGAGTAGGTCCAGAAGTAGGCCTTGGCCATGGCAAAGGCTTAAGACAGTTAAAGCTGAATGCTCCTATTGTTCCTGAGTTTGTTTTTCAAAATAACAAACACCCAACGGTCCTTTTCAGGGTCACCCACCATTTTTGAAAAGAATTAGTATTCATTTTTCCTAAATCAATTAAACTCAAAATCCCTTTTTTTACCCCATGATGTGCATGTGTAATTACGTGAGTGTAGGTCCTTATCATTCTAAAAAGTCAAAAACATGCAACACTTATGTTTTTCTGTCTTGTCTATTCTGGTACAAATTTTACAATGCAATTCAAAACACAACACAACACTTTAAAAAGGTCATAGACTTCTTCTGGGTCTATTTTGATTCACTCTCTGTTTTTTGAATTTCTTCACTTTCACAGGTTTTTCCTTGTCTTCTTCCTCACTTTTTTCTCACCTTCTTTTCGTCTCTTTCTTCTCTCTCTGGACATGTGGGTGTTCTTCCTTTGCCGAGGTCACCTCTTCTTCTTCTGCTCCTGTTGTTTCTTAGGGCAGTCTGAAGACCAATGTCCTCTCTCTTTACAACGATAACAGGTATCTTGATGTTTGTCTCTTTTGACACCTGTCTTGCTTTTTTGACGGTCTAGACGACATTTTGTATCCCAGTGCCCTCTCTTCTGACAGATATAGCAAGGATCTTGACTTTTATCTCGAAGGAGAGGGAGTAGTCCATCGGCTTGTCTGAAGAAAACTTTTGTATGACACCTCACAAAGCTCTGATCAAAAGTTCGGTCTGCGTAGGCTCTTCCATCGGTCTGGTAGGCTTTAGAGTGAAATGAATACTGGGGAGTATGTCACTGGCTCTTTATATATACACTGGCCCTGACATAAATATAAAGGTGTCCATGGTGTTTCAAATGTAGTCATTTGACTTTTTGCAGTCAAGATGAAACGAACGCATCATTTCGTGAAGGAAGGAGAAGAAAGTAAGACACAGAAATGTGATTTATCGCCTCGCACAGTAGAAGAAATGGACAAATGCTTCTCTAGAAAATTTAGAACCATGGCCTACACGTACACAGAGAAGTTTAATTATTTCAAGTCCGACATACCGTTGGAGAAAGCAGAGGGCTTCATCACTGATGTGTGGGATTCTTTGTTAACCGCAACGAAACAGCAATGTGAAGCCAAAAAATATGATCGCTTGAGACTTTCCATTCAT
The DNA here is from genome assembly GCA_016617855.1 of Megalonaias nervosa. Taxonomy (NCBI): domain Eukaryota; kingdom Metazoa; phylum Mollusca; class Bivalvia; order Unionida; family Unionidae; genus Megalonaias; species Megalonaias nervosa. The sequence goes on along the minus strand of JAECUM010046907.1, from coordinate 23,989 downwards.
CATGACAGTTTGAAAACCCCCGTTTGAACTGAGTTTAGCAGTCCAGCAGAATTGACACCTACCAAAGTCATCGACAAGATTCAACACATGTAACAATCCAACGACAAGTTTCACATCACCGATGGAAATCGACACTGTTCATGACCCACGTGTCTCTTCCCCAAGGGACTGAGCAACGCAAAAAGGTGTTATTGGTGGACGACCTTCGCAGCACCAAAAAGAGTCTCGTCCGAGTTAACAACCCTCAAGACAAGATGTGTTTAGCCCGTGCCATCGTGGTGGGATGAACGCATGCCAACAAGAACGACACGGCAGAATGAAAAAGAGTCTGGGAGAACATTCAATAATCGAACTGAGCAAACAACGAAGTGAAGCAGAGCTCCTGTTACAGCAAGCGGGGCTATCCAAAGACACACCATGTGGTATTCCTGAAATGCAAAAATATTGCACGATGTCTTGGCTCCACGCTACACCTTGAAAGTGCACCCTCAAGAAGCGCGTGGACCTGTGCTGTTTTGAGGCAAAGACTTCAAAGACAGAAAATACATTCACGTCTGTGATCACGATAAACATTTCAATGCTATTACCAGTATCACTGGATTCCTGGCATACAGTTATTACAGTGAGAAATGTGACTATGGCTATAACAATCGAGAGCAACACAAGCATTGTGGATCGAAATGCTCAGGATGTTTAGCTTCATTGCCCTGTCTTGACGAAGGACAAGAACGAGTGAAATTGCCCAGCTTGTCAGCATACTTTTGTCAGTCCTACCTGTTACCAACAACATCTAAAGACGCAAGGTTCACATCAGAAAAGTGCTGGTCAACTCCTAAGATTGTGCCCTACTTGTGGACAAGTGATACGTACCAATAATACCAAGGCGCACATATGTTCAGGAAAGAAGCAACGTCACATTTGTCACCAAATCGTGGACTTGAAACATGAATGCCACATTCAGAAATATCATTCCAAACATGAAAAGGAAGATGACCAGAAGAAATGGAATTTCATCTTTTTCGATTTTGAATGCATGCAAGAGACCGGTATTCACATTCCTAATTTCTGCATGGCTCACCGAGCGTGCGAGAAGTGCATTTAAGAGCCTATCTTTAGTCATTGCCCTCACTGCAGCAAGATTCCTGGATGATGTGAAACAATATTTTGGGGACCGAACACGCTAGCTGATTTCGCCAAATGGATCTTAAACCCTATTGACGATACGTGACCCCAAGAGGACATCGAACGTTACGGAGATTGTCATCGCTACGCCACAATGATGACTCACAATTTCTCGGGATACAATGGGAAATTTCTTCTCAGATACTATACGGAACAAGGCACCGAACGTCCTAAAGTGACTTTGAATGGAGCCAAGCTCATTTCCATGCAAGTGGGACACGTGCAGTTTAAAGATTCGATGACTTACTTGGCCATGCCTTTGGGTTGAATGCCTAAAACGTTTGGAATGACAGAAATGGCCAAAGGCTATTTTCCGCACTTTTTCAATACCGAAGCCAATCAACACACCGTTCTACCCCATTTGCCTAAGGCTCACTACTATGACCCCAACAACATGCGCACCGAAGAACGAGAAGCTTTCTACACTTGGTACCAGACTCACGCCTCGGACCCTTTCGACTTTCAGGAAGAAATGTTAAAGTATTGTTGTTCCAACGTGGACATTTTACAGTGTTGCTGTGGAAAATTTCGCGAATTATTCATGGAACACGGAGGGATCGATCCTTTGAAAGAAGCTTTCACCATTGCTAAAGCATGTTCTTTAGTGTACCACCAACGATTCATGCCCGAAAACACCCTACCTGTCATAAGCCCTCAAACGATGAACTTTGTCAAACATCAGTACTCGGTCAAAGCCCTACGCTGATTACATTACTTGTGCGACAGTGAAGACAAATGGATCCAACATGCTCACAACGGAGGAGGCGGAAAGACCATCGGAAGGTATTCAGTGGATGGTTGAGACTTAGAAAACCCTCAGATCGTGTACGAGTTTAACGGCTGCTTATTTCACGGATGTCCCATCTGCTACCCTCAATGTGACACTACAAATCAGTTTTTACAACGGACCATGGAAGACTTGTACCAGGCCACTTGTTAGCACCGCTTGAAGTTAGAAGGGCCAGGATACCAAGTGGTAGAAATGTGGGAACACAAGTACGATCACCGTTTGAAAACTGATCCCGAGTTTAAGCGCATCGTGGAAAGTTACAAGCTGATGGACCCAATGAACCCGCGGGACAGTTTCTACGGAGGACAGACGAATCCCACCTGTTTGCTGTACCAAGCTGACGAGGAGAAAGGAGAGGAAATCAAATACTTTGACATGTGTTCTCTGTATCCTTACATGTGCAAATATTGTCCCTTTCCCGCAGGGAACCCGCAATTGCTGACGGAACACATCGACGTGGACAACATTCGACAATACGAAGGATTGATCAAGTGCAAAGTCTTGCCTCCCACAAACTTGTACCATCCTGTTTTAACTCACCATTACCAAGGAAAACTGATGTTTCGCTCATGTCGTACTTGTGGCGAAACGTGCAACCAAGACCGACCTTGTCGGCACACCCAGGAAGAATGTGCCTTGACAGGAAGGTGGGTCAGCGTGGAATTGTTCAAAGCTGTGGACCTGGGATATCAACTGTTAGAAGTGTACGAAATTTACCACTTTCCCAAGACAGAACAGTACCACAAGGATGATGAGACTCAGAAAGGCATTTTCGCAGACTACGTGGATGACTTTTTAAAACTGAAACAAGAAGCCAGCGGCTTTCCTTTATGGTGCCACACTCCCGAAGACCAAAAGAAATTCAAAGAGAAATACTTGGAGCAGGAAGGCATCCCTTTAGACCACATCGAGAAAAGAGAAGGAAGGTGATCGTTTGCCAAAGTGATGTTGAATTGTTTGTGGGGCAAAATGGCACAACAACTGTGTTTAGCCAAGACGGAGTATTTGACAGAACCTTCCCGCTACTTCCAGTTGATTCAGGACAAAACCAAATACATGAAACACGTGGACCTCGTTCCTGGGGACTTGATCCTGGTCAATCACGAAGAAGAACTGGACTTTGTAGACGCCGACGAATTCGGAAATGTCATCATTGCGGCTTACGTGACAGCCCATGCTTGCTTAAAATTGTACAAAGCTTTACACCAATTAGGAGATCGTGTACTGTATTTTGACACGGGACAGTTGCATCTACATTGATCGCCTGGGTCACTGTCACCCTGTCTTCAAAGGAGACCGTTTAGGAGCCTTGACAGATGAGCACCCCAATGACAAGATTCTCAGTTTTGCTAGTGGAGATCCAAAAAATTACGGCCACAAATACCGGGCCCCACAAGGAGAAGTGCACACCGATTGTAAAGTGAAAGGATTGACTCTCAACTATCGCATCAGTCAAGTGGTGAACTTTGGCGTATTGAAAGAAGCCATGCAGTCTGGACACGATGGAAACTTTAAAGTGACCACCTACGAAACAAACAAGATTGTACGTTTACCCACGCACCAAATCGTCATCTGACCCTTGGAAAAAGTGTATTAAATCGTGTACCAGAAGCTAGTTCGGCTTCCCAACCACTTCACTTTACCGTACGGACACGTCGATATTGGCCAGCATATAAAAAGCGACAACGTCCAAAACCAATAGTTGATTGTAACTACCAACACCAAGCGAGAAAGATGAATACTTTCAAACAGCAAGTATCAAGCAAGAGCAAGCTCAAGTGCGATGCTGTGCCTTGCGATGGCAGGTATGCCGCACGCTGTGACCTCAGCGATTCAGTATCACATCATGGGAACTTTGCTATGACTACTAGTACCATACCTACCATGGAATGTGATGCTATGCATGTCAAACATGATGGATACGAAAGCGAAGAAACTCGTTATCGCGGACACTTTACTGGTTTTCATGGTGGATGTCATCATGAAACCATGCGGCTACCACCCTACGGATGTCATCCAACCCTGAGTAAACTCCTACGGATTTTACTGTACCCTCATCGAAATGAACCTGGGAAAGACGAATATTCGTTCTCTGTGTGTTTGCCTGAATACTGCGACTTTGAAAGTCGATTCCAAACCTTCCGAGGAAAATGGCCAAAATATCTGGGAGGACCTACCCCCGAGGAATTAGCCAGAGCCGGATTTATCTACTTTGGTGATGGGGATAAAGTCAAGTGCTTCAGTTGCGATGTGTCACTTCATGAGTGGGAGTAGAAAGGTTCCGCTTATCTGGAACATGCTCAATGGTCTCCTGTTACTACCTACCTTTAGTGGGACTTAGTCATTGAAGTGGCATACCATGTCGTTTAAAAAACCAGCTTGGCTAGGAGTCAAACGTTGGACAACACCTAGACAAGTATTTAAACCCCATTTAAAAAAATAATATTCAAAGATTACCAAACGAATTGCAAAAGAAGATCTACAAGGAAATTTGGCAGGGACTTGCCAGACAAAATCTCAATTGGTGACTGAGGAATTTTTATGTCGAGAAATTCACAAGAGGAAATTGACAAAAGTCAACAAACAAGTCAGATTTCTCTGGATCAAGTGTGGGTTCATCCGAATATTCGCTTAAACCAATTAGATCGGAAGATTTTATTACCATTCTTGACCGTTTCCTGTAATGGCAGTGGCCAGAAATTACTCACTACGTCCGTCACTTTCGCTCTAGGAGAAATTTTTGACTGACATGGTCATGAATACTTTACAAGAGAACATTCGTGGCTTGCCTGTGGAGTTGAGAGAACGCATTTACCAAGAGTTGGTCAAAATACAAGTGAAACGCAAAGAACAATTGCATCCGTTACGTCACCGATGTTTAAACCACTGGTACCTAAATGCTATAAGAGGATTGATTCTGATGAAAGTGTTCCAATGGTCAGACATTGTTCGACTACCCCTGTGCGAGAAGGATTGGTTTGTTACTCATTCTTTTACTACAAGGTAGACTTACTGCAACGAATTTCAGAAGAAGACTTAGAGGGTTTCCAAAATCTTTTACACAGTGTAAACTTAGTTCAAGAGGAAACTTCTGAACAGTGTGTGATGTGCAAGTTAGTGACTAAACAATTTAGATTCGCTACTGGAGTACGATCATCTCTGTGCAGAAAGTACACTTATTGCCTCCGACAAAAAGAGGTATAAAAACGGAATACCATGCCACGGCCTTTATAATTCGTGATACAACAGATTCCATGGAAGGATATTAATGAGAGTATTCAGACAGTGGAGGATTACTGTCGCATTTTACGAGAACTATGTCCATTGAATTGGGGTCGACTTGTGGTGTGTGTCTTAGTGACTTGCTTTCTGGAATTTCATTTACCAGCCGATTCCTTGTGGACTCTTTACAAACAGTACATACCACCCAAAACATGAAAGTTGTCCCTTTAAATGTACACAAAAGACTCATTCTGTTAAAAGCTTTGTGCTTTCATCTCGATACTTCTCGACCTCTGCGGGAAAACAAGATTCGTTAACTTTTAGGCGCTGAAGATGTGTACGAAAATCTGTGTGTAGCTTGTGACTTACACCCTCTCTGGAAAGATGTACGTGACTGGAAAAGTTTGGGTTTCGAGGCGTGGGCAAAAGAAGTGAAACACTATGCCCAGGATTTGTAATCCTGACTTCCAACGTTCAGTGAAAAAAGTAACTTTTAAACCAGTGTTCGTGGCAGTACCAGAAAAAGAAGAACCCGTCACCGAGGAAAACCACTCCCTTCAGGACAGGACTGTCATCGACATTCCCGAAAGGCCATTCCGGGAGGACCTCTGTGTGACTGTGCCCAATGTAGAGACTCTAAGAACATTACATACTGTCCCTAGGACACCACACCTTAATCACCAAACATGTTGTACAGAGATTTGTATATATTCCACTATGATCGTTTTGATGTGTCTTTTCTTCATGTACTTAACCATTTGGCTTTTATGTATTTTTGTCTTTCGTGTTGTTCACTTTTAAAGATTGCAATAAACGTGTCCTGAAAAAAGTATAAAAACTCTTGTCTTGTCTGTTTCTGTGTCAAAAGTGAGATTCCCTACACCACTATTGCTACCTGTGCTGTCTCTGCTCCCTCTTCCTCCAGTTTCAAAGTCGTCGACGAAAACTTAAATCCTGCTAGTTGGGAGGCCTTGTATCTTCGCCATCCCTTTAACATGTTAATTGCCAGACCTAGCGGCTCAGGCAAAACCGAATTTGTCAAACGTTTGATTGAACATAAACATCATTTGATCGATCGTCCACCTCAACAGATCGTGTGGTGTTACAAAGTGTGGCAATCGGCGTACAGTCTTCTGCGAGAAAGTCAAGGCGATTCCATCGTGTTTGTGGAAGGCATTCCTGACGAGGACGACGGGATCGTGTATGACCCCAGTCAAACACATCTGGTCATCTTGGACGACATGTTAGGAAAAGCGAAGAAGAAATTAAACTGTGGTTTACGCGCAAAGGGCGTCATCGTAATACCAGTGTCATTTTCATCACACAAAATTTGTTTGAACAAAGTGAAGCCCATCGCACCATCAGTCTTAATACTCATTACGTGGTCTTGTTTAAAAGCCCTAGAGATAAATCGCAAGTGCAAGTCTTAGCCAAACAATTAGGAATGCCTTTTCTAACCCATGCGTATGATGATGCCACTCAAACTCCACACGCCTATTTACTCGTGGATTAAAACCACCCCCCCTGATTATTTGCGATTTCGTACCCATCTGTTTCACCATTGATGCGAAGATGGAGGGCCTGTCGTGAACACGTCCCCGTCAGCGTCTTAACAACAACCAGAAAAAGTCTGTAAAAACCTCGGTCACTTTGGGTCTGTCTCACATATCGTCATCATAACGTCCCTTCAGTCTCATCTTCCCGTCTAATTGATTCGTGCCTTGTACGGCATCAGTCATGAGCAAAATCAACAAATACGTGCTGGTGTCTTAGAAGCTAGTCTCAAAGAAGTCTTACGATGGTTTACGGTGACTGTACGTCAATTACTGCAAGGCATTATTCACATTCCACATCAAACCAAACGCTTTTTTGAGAGAAATAAAGTAGCCTTGACGCAACTGGCCGATCCTCGCATCGACACTCAAACCAAAAAGCAAATCATTTTGAAACCTGGAGGTAGCAGTTCTCTAGGAGGTGTCATCATTCTCTTCTCTTAAAATGGGATCCTAATGCTCCCAAAGTCCTCCCCAAGAAATAAGCCGCTCTCCGACGTACCCAGAAGAAAAAGAGCGACGGTGTCAAGACCAGGTCACAGCCTCAGAAAAAGGAAAGGAAAAGCCCACAGAAAACAACTTCTACCCGCAAGAGAGGTACTCCCGCCAGGACGAAACCTTACATTCGCAAACCACGACCTTTCGCATCGGTGACCGCGTCTCCAGTAGCCTCAGGTTCTCCCACCTCTCCGTTGCTGGTGATGCCAGCCAAACCCAATTTGACACCTGTTCCTCTTAATTTGATTAAAAAAGTGGAAACCCTCGTCTCCAAGAACTTCTCCAGTGGTGACACCCTCATCCTCTTTAGCGGCAGTGGCCGCTGCTCACAAGTACCTGCCCCCAAAATCAAAGTCCAAGAGAGATCGGGCGTGTTACAGAGTTTACTGGATTTGTCCAAGCAAGAACTGTCCCGATTTAGTCCGTTGCGAACTCATCAACGTCGCGTGATGCCTGTCATCAAGTTGATACGACGTAAAGACAATCAGTGGCGACGCATTCCAATATAAAAAGACCTGAGGTAAACGATGGGCTTAGTGTTGTTGTGCTTCTGAACGCATGAAGATGTCCCCTCAAAGAAGTGCACACCGTCACCATCGTCGTTCTCCTGTCCAAAAAGGAAAAGGAAAAAGAAAAGGACAGTCTCTTCATCCGAAAATGCGCTTAGCCAATCATCGACGTCTATCCCTGAAAAGACGCAGTCGTCCAAAGAAAAAGAGGAGCCAAGCATCAACGTCACCCTCAGAAAAGACACAGTCATCCAAAGGAAAAGAGGAGCCACCAAAGAGGAGGATTCCTTGGCGATTTTGGAAAACAAATCGTCACCTTTTTGACAAAGTGATAGTCCAAAAAAGGATAAAAGGCCGTGTGCCAAGTCATTGACGTTAGTGCATTTTTGGTGTGTGCTCCGGAACCAACCAACGAACAAACAAAGATGTCGCCCCCCAAGAGACGTACTTCTTCTACTCCCAAAGGAATGAAAAGGAAAGGACAACCTCCTCGTTTAGTCAAATATTGGGACATGTTGTCCGTCCTGTCCAAAGCTTCTCCACCAATGCGAAAAAAACTCATTCAAACCTGCCCCAAAGACGTCATAGAAACGATCAGCGAATGTTGTCTGAATGTTTTGAAAGGAACGATACCTTTGTCTAAACATCAGAAAGAATGCTTAGCCAAACATCGACACATTCTTCGCCAAATGGTCCAAAAGAAAATACCCATTCATCAAAAGAAAAAGATGTTGGTGCAACGCGGAGGAATTTTACCCATGTTGCCACTTGTTACCAAAGTAATAGCGGCACCTATGTTGGGTATGTTGGGAAGTGTTGTACCCGCCATATCTCCAAGATAAAAGGGTCAAGAAGATAAAAGGACCTCTGGAATCAAAAGATCTCAGACATGATCATTGAAATCCGATGGAAGGATGAAAACTGGCTTTAGCGCCTTACAAGCGGTGAATGGAATACCATCGTTGGCAAGAACAAAGGACCCCGCATTTACCCCCAATTTTCATTTGACCGAAATGTCACAGTTACAACTCGAATTGGAATCATTGATGGATCGCAGCGATTTCTCAGAAACGTAAAACTCGCAATGGTACGGTCAACTGTTGCAACTACTGCAACGCTTTCACCAGAAAGCTTTAGACGAAATAGCTCTACCAACTCTGAAATATCTTAAGACTCTGATGAAAAGTTCATCACTACCACCACCACCATCGCCCCCAGCGGTCAAGACAGACGCAGCTCCACGGATGCGTGAGGAAGAAGAGGCACGAGAAGTCTTTCAAGCACTGTCAGCAGCTCCCATCCCTAGTAAGATTGCAGCGTCCTTGTTGACCCCTTCCGTTACACCCCAACGAGAAGAACTTAAAGCATGGGTTAAAATGATGATGTCCACTCCTCCTTCGATAGAAGTCAAAAAAAAGAAGGGAAACCAGAAGTGAAAAAAGAAAAAAATACCAAAGCCATCCCATTACCGCCACCACCACCACCACCACCCTCGACTACTACTCCCGTGGCACATCGGACACTTAAAGCAGTTTCTAAACCACCCCCTCGTCCAATTCAGAGTAGCATCAGCGAGGAGTGGATAACTTATTAAAACATGGAGGTGTTAGCCAGCATTTACTACGATCTATCCCATCCTGCAGGTTACTACGGAGTTCAGAAATTGTATTGTGCTGTCTAAACTCGACTGAAAAGTTTCCGTTGACCTCAAGTGCAGCGATGGTTACAAGAACAAGCCACATACAGGAAACTCTAATCACTGAAAAAACTAAACACATGCCCACGACCCCAGGATACTGACCAGGCTTTTCCCAAAATCGCGCTCACAGAAAAAGGGGCAGTGGACTAGCAATCTTAGTAACGGAAAACTTACCTAACACCACCCCAATTACCATAATATCGACACCAGGTATTAACTAAATCGCTGAAATCCAATCCTTAGTCGTAAACACGGGACCCAATACCATCCAAATCTTTAATATAGATATATATATAACCCAGGAGGAGATAACAATCCACCTAACCTAAATAACTACAGGCAAATCTCCCGACATCGTAAGGAAGACGGCATCATCGTCTGTGGCGATTTTAACGCACATAACGAGCTGTGGGGGAGTGGCAGGAGAGACAAAAGAGTTAGGTTGGTTGAGGAATGGGCTGCCTAGGCCAACCTGACCATCCTAAGTGATGGGTCCAACACTAGAATAGACCCAGCGAATGGCACTCTCTCTGCCATCGACCTCACCATATGCTCGCCTGACCTAGCACAGATGACTGATCGGAGAGTGGACCAAAGCAACTCATTAGTCAGCGACCACTTTCCGATCATCTTCACCCTACAGATGACGGTGCAGTTTAGTAACCATTCCAAATCTTCCAGATGGAGATATGACAAAGCAGACTGGGAAACATTCCGTAAAACACTCTCGGAAATCAACACCGATAATATAGAAAACGGTGATACGAACATATACTACGAAAATCTAATTAACACAATATATGATGCAGCAATTAGTAGTATACCAAAAACCAGTGGGACACAAATCAAACAGTCGGTACCTTGGTGGAATGGTGAGTGCAAAACTGCTCACATAGAAAAACAATAAGCACTCAGTAAGTTTAAACATACAGGAAACTCGGTAGACTTTACTCACTACAAAGAAAAAGAAAAAACCCTCAAACAAATAATCAAAAAGGCAAAAGAAAAATCATGGCAGCAATTCTGTTCAAAACTGAACATTAAATCAAACTCTAAACTGGTGTGGGACAAAATAAAAGCAATTAGGGGTAAAACAGTAAGCAATACGCCCAAAATTTCAGGAGACAACACCAATAAGGATAAAGCAACTAGCCAGCCATTTTTCTGAAATGAGCAGTGACAAAAACCACACCAATAATTTCCAACTACACAGCACAAAAGTAGATAGAAAAAAAAAACCTAAAACACCTATTCCAGGACCACGGAGCAAAAACATCCAACCTAAATAGTGAAATCACTCTCCAGGAATGGGAAATAGCATTAGGATCCAAAAAATAAATATCACCAGGAGAAGATCAGATAGAATACATAATATATAAAAACATCCCTGGAAACATAACAGCAACTATCCTAAGGCTATTAAATAAGATCTGGTGTGAAGGCATGCTACCTGATAAATGGAAACATGCCATAATAATTCCGATCCCTAAACCTGGAAAAGACCCTAACAACATCAACTCCTACAGACCTATCTCCCTCACTAACAATATATGTAAAACTATGGAAACAATCATTACTAACCGGCTTAAATACCATCTGGAAAGCAATAACTTACTCTCAGAAAACCAATGTGGATTTAGAAATAAGAGGTCAACCACCGACCAACTCATCCGCTTAGAAGCTGCAATCAAATTGGCATTCAACACCAAAAGAAAATCAGACAGACACCTTATAGCTGTCTTCCTTGACCTGGAAAAGGCATTTGACCTTGTATGGACAAAAGGCCTAATAGCGAAATTAAACCACTTTGGAATAACAGGATGTATGTTCAACTTTATAGAAAACTTTTTGACAAATCGCAAAATTATCACAAAAGTGGGGGACACTTGCCCTGAAACGCACACCCTAGACAATGGCACACCTCAAGGGAGCGTGATCAGTCCCACACTCTTCAACCTCATGATAAACGACTTAGACTCCAACCTAACTTCCAGAAAAGTCAAAATTTCACAATTCGCAGATGACAGCGGAATCTGGAGAGCAGGAAACTCCGCTAGTCAGCAAGTAATTAACGACATTCAACATAGCTTAGATAATATAGGGAGATGGGCTGATAAATGGGGCTTCAAAATTTCCCACGAAAAAACGATAGCTGTCCTATTCACTCCAAAATTAAGAACCAAAATACCTTACCCCAAATCATTTATACAGAATAAAAACATCAAATTTGTTAATGTAGCGAGATTCCTAGGTATGTATTACGACGAACACCTAAATTGGGATCAACACATCAACAATCTAATAAACAGCTGTAGTAAAGACCTAAACCTAATGCGAAACCTTAAAGGAACAACCTGGGGGCCCAACCAGGAAACATTACATACCATATATAGGGCACTGATAAGATCGAAACTGGACTATGGATGTCAGATTTACAACTCGGCAAAACCCAAACATCTCAAAAAACTGGACTCGATCCAACGTAAAGCGTTGATTATCTGCACAGGCACTCTCCCGTCCACATCTTTAGCTGAACTACAAGTACTTACAGGGGAACTCCCACTTCAACTAAGAAGACATGAACTATTGCTAAGATACGCCACTAGGTTAACAACTCACCTAGAAACACACCCGACTAGGAAAACCATACTAAAATGCAACCAAGCCGTCAGCAGAAAACTAGTTCCTCATACACTAGGAGGAAAACTGATCCACCAACTGACGGGACTACTCCTGATAACAAATTTTCAGGCGGAACCCACTGAGTTCCCTGACCAAGCCTCATGGATATCCTCAAAACCATCAATTAACACACAAGCAACAAAATTTGGAAACAAACTTGAAGAGCATATGCTAAAAACAAATATAACAATTGAGATTCTCACATCCTACTCCGGTTTCGTAAAAATCTACATAGATGGCTCCAAAACAACTGAACCACCCAGAACGGCAGCGGCAGTGGTTATCACAGAACACAATATCCAATTGGGAACCCGATTACCTGACCACTGCTCAATTTTTACTGCAGAATTCTGGGTAATAATGGAAGCATTAAAATGGATCAAAGACAACAAAATTAAAAAGTCGGTAATCATCAGTGACTCTCTCAGCGTAATAACAGCCATACAATCAAATAACTCCAAATCAAGAGATAACTTCCTAAAATGAACAAACTTATTACTAAAAGAGCTAAGCCACAAACAACAACATGTGGAACTCATGTGGATCCCATCTTACATAGGAATTATAGGAAATGAAATGGCTGACAAGATAGCAAAACATAAATTAAGTGACCTAAAACCCATAACCATAAGCTACAGTGTCAGCGAAATACAAGGCATTATTAAGATCTATATCAACAACAAATGGCAGGAACAGTGGACTAATAGCACTAAAGGACGCAAATTTTATACCATTCAAAATGTGGCTGGCCGAAATGTACAAACTCCAAAAGTAAATAGCCCTGATCAAACAATAATAAATAGAATAATAACGGGCAAAACGAAATTAGCAAGCAGTTTCGGTCGACACATAGGGCCCCAACCGTCCAACATTAACTGTTACCACTGCCAAGTTCCTGAAGATCTAAACTACGTACTGAATATCTACCACAAATATAAGGAAGAAAGAACTAAATTCATAAACAAACAGAAAAAAATTGGATCACCGGGGGTGTTTCCTGACTTCCTAAAAAATAACCCAAACATAACACCACTTACCAAAACATCATTAACTTTATACATGAAGCGGGACTCACTAATAAAATATAAAAATACAAGTAGTTTCAAAAATATTGGGAAAAACTGATAATCAAACCAGGGGGTGCGAGATGGGGTGGGGGCTTCGGTTTACGGCCCACATAGAGGTATGTACCAACCTAAGCGCGGGCTGGAGCTAAAAAAAAAAAAACTAAAACCCTAAAAACTAGGTACACAATAAATCCACATACCCTGCCAGACATAAAGAACTAATTAAAATCTATAATCAATAAAAAGTTGATACACCATCTAACTGAACCAGGGGGTGCGAGATGGCGTGGGGGCTTCGGTTTACGACCCACATAGGGGTATGTACCAGCCTAAGCGCTGGCTGGAGCCCCTACCTCATCTCAAATCTCATGGTACAACAACCTAGAATAATAAATCAATAAGCAAACTTATAATGCAAATGGCATAAAACGATGGAAAGGCGTCTTTGGATGTCAAGGACACGAACAATTCGACAAAGGCGCTTCGCCCTGTCCAAAATCAACGGCACGCATAAATGAGATTAATTAAAAGCTAAAACCGTAGACTTGACTAAACCACCACCAAAATCAAACTCCTTAAAAAAAAATAAAAAAAAAAAAATAAAAAAATAAAAAAAATAAAATAAAAATAAAACAACTTCTTCTGTCTCTATTTCTAATTTTCTAATTCTCTACTTTTTCTCATACTATACATCCATTCCTGATAACACCATAAAATCCTTAAACACCCTGGAATGCCTAATCTAACATGCTCTAATGCTACCTTAACACCAATATTCATACCAACTTCACCCTACTCACGATGACAGCTCAAAAAAACCCATATAAACAACATCTCCAATAAGCCCCAAATTAGCCAAAAGCCCAAGACCATCAGGCCCCGCCGCACAAGGTGGCAATAACAAAATACGTAGAGGAAACTACGACCCCAAACTACCTCTTATAAGGTGGACCTAACAACTAGGACCATCAGGGCCAGCCACATAAGCGGCAAATGAAGACCTAACACTAGGGAACAATAAGGACCCATACAATTAACAACGTATAAGGTGGTCTAACATCCAGGATCATCAGGGCCAGCCACACAAGTTGGCAAATATAGGACACAGCTGTCATCAAAAGCATACCTCTCTAACCCAACTAATACATAAAAACAGCACAGAGGTTACCATTCAAATTGAGCAAGCAAGTATTTAGGCCAAAACGGAGCATCGACCTGCAGACCGGCACCAACCTGACCTCCTTTACTCCTCACTACCTCCAAATTAAACAGCGTGCGGTGCGCGCATTAATCCCACTACCTATGTAACACCATTAGGCTAATTAAGTAGCTCTCTTTGAGGGCATAAAAGCCTGGAAAATGAGGCTCTCATTCCTTCCCCCAGGAACAATTAAAAAGTCCGCTATGCGGACATAAACTAGTGGCGCATGCTCGCATGGGCGCAAGCCACTTTAATTCAATTAAGTAAGTACGCAGTCTGACCCAACAAACCTATAGAAACTGTGGACCTAGACGACACGATCCCGATGACTTATGCGGATGCTATTATCATAAACTCCCCCCCCCCTTGGACTATACAATTCACCTAAAATTAACAATACACCAACTTATGAAATAATTGCTCAATCTCCAACCAAATGACCAATCGGATGCCAAATAACTATGAGACCGTAATCAAACTCTTCTACAACCACGACACAAATAGGACAGGCCTCAAACAACATTAATCCAACCAAACAAAATGAAAGAACCACCACAACAACAATTAATTCTCAACCAGCACCTCCAATACCAAACCCAACAACCCTAGATAATAACAATAAACAAAAGGAAGCCCCAATCATAAAGCGCATTAAAATATCCATTACAGCCAAATACCTGGCCCTTCATGAACCTCATCGGGCGGCTGACCCACCAAAACAGAAAAAACCCTAAAAACATGCTATCCCACCACACAAGATAGTCATAATGTAAGCGCCGCATACTTAGGAAAAGGAAAGGGCCCCATGAATGCAAAAACGACAACATGCAAAAACCAAACTAAGACCAACAATGTAGGGCAAAATAACAATCCCATGAAAACAAACGTGCCACCCTGTATAAACTAAACTAAGACAAACAATGTAGGGCATAACAACAAACATAACTATCGCCAAACCAAACCAAATTACCACTCCCAAGAACATACTCTATATATTAGTAGTATAAGCAACCAGCTGCGCAATCTAATTGCAATAGCATAACAATAGCCTTATTAAGAATTCACTAAGGGCAATTCAGACTAGTAAGGCCCAATACAAATTACATAATCATACAGTGTAGCACACTAAACCAGGTTGAAAAATACCTACAAATGGAAAGCATTGGCCATGTAAAAATCAAGGAAAAGAGGCACCACAAGGTCCAAAGGAAATTAAGCAAACCAACACCCCAAACCAACACCACCTCAAAACCATCAGCTATAAACAGAAATAAAATCAGTGAAGATCCCATCAAACCACCACCACCAGCACACTTTAAGGTAGTGCTAACACTGAAAGGGCATAACAAAGACATGAATGATGAAACCCTCACCAAAAAACTTAAAGAAAACGGATCTAACATAACAAAAGCTTACAGAATTAACAACCGTAAAGGACAGCAAACAACAAAAGCTGTAACAGAATCAGCGGCACCTCTTACAACCCTTGTTAGGTCAAGACCCTCTGGAGTATTCCATAGGTCAGAACCATTTAGTAATAAACCGATGTTCTTCACCAAATGCCAGTACTGGGGGCACTATGCGCTCAAATGTCGCTTTAAACCAAGATGCGAACATTGTGGAGGACACCACAAGGGCTCGTGTAAAAATTAACTATAAAATGCCCTAACTGCAGAGAACCCCACCATCCCAGGGCAGCTGAATGCGCCTACACAATTAAAGGAAAGGAAATAGTTGAACTTATGAACCATAAACAATTACCATACTCAAATGCAAAACATATAGTAAACAAAACAAAACCAAAACTAAGCAAACAAATACCAGACAAATACCAGACAGCCCCAACAAAAATCTCAACCAAAACAACTCACAATAAAGAAATTACAGCCAAAACACAATAACAAAATAACATGGCCGGTGTTGCAGGAATTACTGAAAGAAATAGCCAGTATAAACACCACCAATCCACCTACAATTGAAACCACTATCAAGAACTTACAAAAGATCTTAACAAAACACCGTTAAGTTAAAATTTACTCTAAGTAAACATTAGGACATTACAAATAGAATGGATCACACAATCAAAAAAGACTTGGCAATTTGGCAATGGAACTGTAGGGGTTTATTTAACAACCTCCCAGAATTAATAATTAAAATCGATAAAACAGCACAAAAACCGGATATAACATGCCTCCAAGAAACACACCTATCGGATAAAACAAATTATTCACCTAAACTCCCAGGTTACTCCCCAGGCATATTTAAAAATCGATCTAATGGGAGAACGGGAGGAGGGCTAGCTACTTTCATTCTGGACACCATATCCTACACAGAAACGCTAATAGTTCCAATTGCAATAGACTCCATCGAAACACTAGAAATGCAAAACACCCTAGTTAATATCGGATCAACAAACATACAAATAATCAACATCTATGATCCAGGAGGCAATAATAGTAACCCAGTCAGCATCAACACATACCGTCAAATCTCCCAAAATCAAACGAATAACTTGATAATCTGTGGAGATTTCAATGCCCACAACGAACTGTGTAAGGGGGGGGGGGTAATAGTGATAATAGAGGCAGGTTGGTAGAAGCATGGACTGCTGAATCCAACCTAGTCACCCTCAATGATGGATCAAAAACTAGACTAGATCCCGAGGATGACATCCTCTAGGCAATAGACTTAACCATAAGCACAGCCAAACTAGCACAAATAGCTAACTGGTGGGTGGATCAAGAAAGCACGTTAGATAGTGATCACTTCCCCATTATCATCACCCTACAGTTGACAGTTCAACATAATCGCATTGAAATCTCACCGAGATGGAGATATGACAAAGCTAATTGGGATAAATTTAGAAACATCCTTGCTGCAATAAATATCAACGAATTAGAGAACATAAATGTAAACACCTTCCATGATAACATCATTAATGCCATACAAAAAGCAGCAAAATTCCAAAAACAGGAAAATCCCAAAATAAACAAGCAGTGCCTTGGTTGGAATAACCAATGTAAAACAGTACACAAGGCCAATAAACCACACTCAATAATACAAAAAATCTAGGAACTCTGGAGATTTTATACAATATAAAGAAAAGGAAAAAGCTCTAAAACAAACAATAAAACAATCAAAAGACCAATTCTGGCTACAATTCTGCTCTAAATTAAACATAAAGTCAAACTCTAAACAAGTCTGGGATAAAATAAAATCAATCCGGGGAAAAACAGTAAATCTAACCCCTAAAATAAGAGGTGCAAATAATAACCAAGATAAAGCCAATATACTCGCCAGACACTTCTTAGACATGAGCAGTAATACAAATCACACAAAAAATTCCAGGAACACCGAAAAAAAGTAGAAACTTCACATAAACATCACTTTAACAACCTAGTACCCAAAGAGTCAAATCTAAACATTTAAATCACCATTTACGATTGGGAATTAGATTTACTGTCCAAAAAAGAAACATCACCCGGTAAAGACCAAATTGGATACATCATATATAAAAACCTCCCTGCCAACTTGATAGGAATTATTCTAAATCTACTTAACAAAATATGGGATAGCGGGAAACTACCAGATAGCTGGAAACAAGCCATTATAGTACCGATTCCTAAACCGGGTAAAGATCCAAACAGTATAAGCTCATACCGACCCATCTCCCTCACTAATAACATCTGTAAACTCGTGGAAACAATATTGGCCAATAGAATAAAACACCATCTAGAAAGTAACAACCTACCTTCGGAAAATTAATGTGGTTTTTGTAACAAGCGATCCACCACTGATCAGCTATTAAGACGAGAAACGGATATAAAACTAGCATTCAACTCAAAAGGAAATCATATAGAAACCTAATAGCTGTTTTCCTTGACCTAGAAAAGGCATTTGACCTTGTCTGGACTAAAGTATTGATTGCCAAACTAAACCACTTCGGAATTACTGGACGAATGTTCAACCGGATTGAAAACTTCCTTACAGGTTGGATAATTACAACTAAAGTAGAAAACACCTATTCAGAAGAGTTCCCCTTAGAAAATTGCACCCCACAAGGAAGCGTACTCAGTCCTACACTTTTCAATTTCATGATAAACGACCTGGACAAAAACCTCACCTCAAAAAAGATAAGCATCTCGCAATTTGCTGACGATGGCGGTATTTGGAGAGCAGGCAACCCCGCTAGTAACCAAGTCATCACAGAAATCCAGCAAAGTTTAGACAACATAGGGAGATGGGCGGATAAATGGGGGTTCAAAATCTCTCACGAAAAAACAATAGCAATCATTTTCATCCCCAAACAAAATAACAAGCTTATCTACCCTAAACTTTACATTCAAAATCAGATCATTAATTATGTCAAGGTGGTGAAATTTCTAGGCATGTATTTTGATAGCCACCTTGACCGGAAACAACACATTGAGCACCTTACCAAACACTGCAATAAAGACCTAAATTTACTAAGAAACATTAAAGGAACAACATGGGGATCCAACCAAGCGACAACGCTAACTATCTATAGAGCACTTATAAGACCAAAACTGGACTATGGTTGTCAAGTATACAACTCAGCTAAGCAGTCATACCTGAAGAAAAAAAAAAACTAGATACTATTCAAAGTAAAGCACTGACTGTCTGCACTGGCACATTACCCTCAACCTCACTAGATGAACTCCAATTACTCACTGGAGAAATACCACTACGGCTGAGGAGGCAAGAAATGCTACTCAGATGCTCAATCCGGCTAACACCTCATCCAAATACGCATCCCACAAAAATGGCCATTAGCAAATGCAACAAAACTTTTAGTAGTAACCTAGTACCAAACTTACTAGGTGGAAAACAAATCCTAGAATTGAGGAAAAATTTGCCAGTTTTGGATCAGTAGGAGGGATACACGAAACCCCCTGACCAAACCCCTTGGATAAATCCTAAGCCAAGGATTAACACCAATGCCACTGAATAAGGAAACAATTTGGAACAGGAGCACAAACTAAAAACAAACATTACAATGGATATACTTGACACCTACTCCAGTTTCGTTAAATATACCCTGATGGATATAAAACACCAGAGCCACCCAGAACAGCAGCAGTAGTGGTAATCCCAGAACTTAACATACAAATGGGAACCAGATTGCCAGACCACTGCTCTTCATACACAACTGAATTCTGGGCTATCAATGAATCACTAAACTGGGTCTCAAAAAACAACATACAAAAAGCAGTAATCATCAACGACTCCCTTAGTGTAATAACATAAATAAAAACAAATAACACTAAATCAGGAGAAACATTCCTTCCCATGGCTTACAAACTATCCACCAAAAACCATATCGTGGAATTTGTGTGGATACCATCGCATATAGGAATCCCTGGCAACAAACAAGCTGACAAAGTAGCTAAAAGTAAATTAGGAGACCCTAGCCCAGCCACATTAAAATATAGCATCACAGAAGCCCAAAGCTTACTTAAAACCTGCATCAACAACAAGTTGCAGGAGTACTGGAATGCTACCCCCAAGGGTAGAAAGTTATACTCCACCCTAAAGGAAGTAAATAGGTCCATTAAACCACCCAAAGTTAACAGCTCGGACCCAAAAATTATAAATCGAATTTTGACTGGCAAAGCAAAACTAGCCGGCAGCTTCGGTAAATACTTAGCGCCAAAACCCTCTAGCATCAATTGCTATCACTGCCGCACCATAGAAGACCTCCATCATATTTTCAATAACTGGTCTAAACATCAGTTGGCCAGAAATAAATTTCAAAACGCGCAAAAAGAAATTGGATCCCCAATAACATACCCAGACTTCCTAGATAAAAACAACACCAACTTGAATACAACTTATAGAAACATCATAAACTTCCTAAATGAAACCAGGCTTAAAGAAAAAATCTAATACCCCATTAACATACCCTGTCAGGCAAATAACGTTAACTAAAAACTGCAATCAATAAAAGCCGCTACACCAAATAACCGAACGAGGGGGTGCGAGATGGGGTGGGGGCTTCGGTTTACAGCCCACTTAAGGGTATGTTGCAGCCTATACGCGGGCTGGAGCCCTTACCTCACCTCAGATCTCATGGAACAACTTAGGAACATTCCTCAAAAACGCGTATTAAAACGACTCAACTCAACCATGGGATGGACGTCTTTGATAAGTCACAAAGGGACCTGATTACTCAGCAAAGGCGTTCGTCCCCCCATAAATTGATGCCAGACAAAAATTTGACTAGCTAAAATCTACACCCAAAACGCGCAATAAATCAATCAGAACCAAAATCTAAACTACAAAATGGCATAACCATTGGATAAAAGTCTTTGATATGTAAAACAGGGGCCTGATTGTTCAGCAAAGACATTTGTCCACCCCCAAATTAACGCCATACGCGTAATAAGTTAATCCCAAAAACGGCTCAACCATGGGATGGACGTCTTTGATAAGTCACACTGGGACCTGATTACTCAGCGAAGGCGTCTGTCCCTTCCAAAAACTAAAGCCGCAGCCTTAACCACCATCTAAGTCAAACTCTTAAAAAAAAAAAATTCTTATACCTCTATCTCCCCCTTTCTTCTTTCGCCTCTTGCTTTCTCCCAAACAACCTGCTAACCGACTCATCCTTCATTCTAACTAATCTCAACTAAAAGGTGACACCCACCCCAATAGAATAAGGGAGTACGAACACCAGGACCATCAGGGCCCGCCACACAAGGCGACTAGGTAAACAGATTAGAGAAAACAATAGGGCCCCAAATAGCCAATATAAGGTGGTCAAAAAGTCCAATGACCATCAGGCCCCGCGGCAAAAACTAATCTACGTTAAGTGATCGGTCACAAATAATCACAGGTCAACACACCTCAAGACCGATTGGCCCCAAAATAAAGCACACCGAGTAAGACCCCAAAACGATATCTCATATAAGGTGGTCTAAGACCATGACCATCAGGGCCAGTCACAAAAGGTGACAAAATTACTGGTATCAAAATGGCTGTCATCCGAAGTTTCCACTTAATTCTTAATCCCAAATTATAACTTATAAAAAGCACAGAGTTCCCATTCAAAATTCTTAGTCCGTGCAAGACTACAAACTTTAGACCAGTACCCTGGAAACACTGGACACCGCCCTGTGGCTTGGCGCCTCCCTTCTTTTGCCTATGCCACCCTTTTCCTCGACCGGACACCAAAACCAATAAGCGTGCAATGCGCGCACCAATATCAAACTCACTAATAACCAAATACGTGAGTGAGTGATGGTACTACTGCGACTCACTCTATGCTAGAACAGGACTGAAAAACATGAGTGTGTGCTGGGACTATTCCCACTCATGAAAGCCTATCATTCAGGTAGCTTGGAACTTATTGTTCTGCTGCCTGACGGCTAAATTAACAGCACTCCTTGGGTGCATCAACGCCTGGGGAATGTGGCACTGATTCCATTCCCTAAGGAATAATTAACATCCTGCGGTGCAGGAATTAACCAGTGGCACATGTACTTAATGTACGAAATCAACAATAATCCAAACATAATAATAATCAGTCTGGCTAGTAACAGTAAAATATGAGTAATAGAATTACCAAATTGTTGAAGCTCCAGATGCATCTGGAGTATGCCAGGCGCAATTTAGATGAGCTGGCCATGGAGGCCATAGCAGAAGCTGCCCGGCTTGAAGAGGAGGAGGAGGAAGAAAAGAAGAAAGAAGAAGAAGAAAAGAAGAGAGGGATCCTGCCTTACCTCATACTGAGACATCTGTGTGAGGTCAAGCCTGAGGTGAGGACGCCTCCACAGCCAGTACCAGCACGGCAAACAGTACCAGCATCACAGCCTATACCATCAGTACAAAGACCTGTGGCCCCCCAAATTGAAAACTGGGAGGAGTTGAGAGAGTAACCACAACAACATCCCCGGGTCTGGCATAGGAGAAGACAGAGGAAGTCTTCACAATCCCAGAAACTGAAGATTGGGGTTCTGAAGCCACTCAAGAGGCATCTGCGCACCCAATCACAAATAAATGAATTGGGCAAATGATTGAAGTGGGAGATGTGTCTGTGGTGCCCGCCCTAGAAGGTGCAGACATTAAGAGGTGCATCTGAAGTACCAAGAAAAAACAGCCCTTCTCATGGCTAACCATATCTCTAGAAACGAGACACTATTCAAGTTGCTGACTTGTGTGAATGTGGAGTAGTGTGACTATAAACACTCACTCATTTACTAATCTGTGTGTGTGTGTGTGTGTGTGTGTGTGTGTGTGTGTTTTATGCATTTGCGTACGTTGGTGTGGATACTAGAGTGTGTGTTTTATGCGTTCCCGTACGTTTGTGTGGATAGTAGGTATTGGGTTTTTGTCTTCTCTTCCCTTCTATGTGGATGGTAGAGTGTGTGTTTGTAGGTGTTAGCGTACGTTTGTGTGGATAGTAGATATGGTGTGGGTTTTTTTTCCTTCTCTTCCCTTCTGTGTGGATAGTAGAGTGTGTGTTTTTAGGAGTTCACGTACGTTTGTGTGGATAGTAGATATGGTGTGTTTTTTCTTCTCTTCCCTTCTGTGTGGATAGTATATAAGGTATGTTTTATGCGCTCGCGTACGTTTGTGTGGATAGTAGATGTTGGGTTTTTGATAGTAGATAGGGTGTGTTTTTTCTTCTCTTCCCTTCTGCATGGATAGTATATAAGGTGTGAAGTGAGTGCAAGGGATGTTTTCCTTCACGTCCGTGCTTCACGTATCGCGGAGCGGTCGTCAGTCTGGCTACCCACTATTAACTAGTCAACACCTTGAAAAATGAATTTGTTCAACGAATTGAAAGACAGTTGGTACTGGAAGGTGAATGTAGCCTATGTGGTAGAAAGGCTTGAAAAGGAATGGAGGTATCCACTTACCAAAGATTTTTTGACCAGTCAAGTCACCAGCCTGAAAGTAGTCAGGGATCTAATGCAAGGCATGATAGAGGAGGAAGTAGAGAAATTAAGAGGCTTCATCCATCCTAAATAAGTGAGAGTGGAAACATTGAAGGAGGCCCTTGATAATGTCATCAAAGTGAGGTGCGTTTTGCAAAGACACAGCAAATTTCACCTAGTGGTCTTTTGTCCAGTGGGGGTTAGAGAAATTAAACAAAGCTGAAGACATGATGAGAAAGGTGATGGAAGAAGAGGTAAAGAAGATCAAAGAGACATGGGCAAAAGAGAGAAAGGAGAAGGAAAACAGAGAGAAAAAAGAAGATTTTGAGAGACTAAATCAAAACTGGATGAAAGTGCAGGAAACATTTAGATCCATGGGACATCCTGACTGGATGCCAGAGAAGGAAAAGAAGAAGAAGAGAGGAATCATAGAGAAAGTGAGAAGCTGGTGGAAGAACTGGAGAAAATAGAAGAAGAAGAATCCAAAAACCTTTTTCAGGGCCACTACACTGTCTCGAAAAGATTTATTCTTTCTTGCCATATTTGTGTGCCTTTGTTTGTCTATGTCTCTAACCATGTTTCCATGTCTCTGTCTCTATTGTATTTGTTTCTACCTAGGTAGCCGTGGATTCAGGTCAGCTTCTTGCATCATTGTTGCCAGTGTTCTGCCCGATTGAGGTCAACCA
>JAECUM010046905.1:0-14792 GCA_016617855.1 Megalonaias nervosa | reverse complement strand
ACGTGTACACGACAGGCCCTCCGTCTTGGCTCCAGTGGTGAAACAGATGGGTACGAAATCGCAAATAATCGGGAGTGGTGGGTTTTAAATGTACGAGTAAATAAGCGTGTGGGGTTTGAGTGGCATCGTCGTACGTATGAGTCAGCCAAGGCGTTCCTAACTACTTGGCTAAGACTTGCACTTGCGATTTATCTCTAGGGCTTTTAAACACCACGTAATGAGCATTGAGACTGATGGTACGATGGGCTTTACTTTGTTGAAACAAATTTTGGGTGATGTAAACAACACTGGCATTACGATGATGCCGTTTGCACGTGAACCACAGTTTAATTTCTTCTTCGTCTTCTCCTAACATGTCAAAAATAACCAGATGAGTTTGACTAGGGCCAGACACGATCCCGTCGTCTTCGCCAGGAATGCCTTCCACAAAGAAGATGGAATCGCCTTGACTTTCTCGCAGAAGGCTGTACGCCGATTGCCACTCTTTGTAACACCACACGATTCGTTGAGGTGGACGATCGATCAAATGATGTTTATGCTCGATAAAACGTTTGACAAATTCTGTTTTGCCTGAACCGCTAGGTCCGGCAATGAGCACGTTAAAGGGATGGAGAAGATACAAGGCCCCCCAACTAGTCCGATTTACGTGTTCGTCAATGACTTTGATAGTGGAGGAAGAGGGAGTAGAGACAGTAGAGGTTGCCATAGTAGTGTAAGAAATGTCACTTTTGACACGAGGACAGACAAGACAAGAGTTTTTATACTTTTTTTCAGGACAGGTTTATTGTCATCTTTAATGGTGAACAACACGAAAGACAAAAATACATAAAAGCCATATGGTTAAGTACAGGAATAAAAAACACAACAAAACGACCATAGTGGAATATAAACAAGTCTCTGTACAACATTTTTTGTGATCAAGAGGTTAAATCGTAGGAGTAGTGTGTAATGTTCTGAGAGTCTGTACATTCCTTGGTTCAGTCACACAAGAGTCCTCCCGAAATGGTCTTTCAGGAATGTCGATGACAGTCCTGTCCTGAAGAGAGTGGTTTTCCTCGGTGACAGACTGTTCTTCTGGTATTGTCACTAACACAGGTTTAAAAGTGACTTTTTTCACGGAACGTTTTAATTTTTTAGGATTACAAATCTTGGGCATAGTGTGCCACTTCTTTAGTCCAAGCCTCAAACCCCAAACTTTTCCAGTCACGTACATCTGTCCAGTGAGGGTGTAAGTCACAAGCTACACACACGTCGTCGTACACATCTTCAGTGCCTAAAAGTTGACGAATCTTGTTTCCCCGTAGAGGTTGAGAAGTATCCAAATGAAAGCGCAAAGCTTTGAGCAGAATGAGTCTCTCGTGGACATTTAAAGGGATCACTTTCATATTTTGTTTTGAAGTAATAGGTACTGTTCGTAAAGAGTCCACAAAGAATCAGCTGGTAAACGAAATCCCAGAAAGCAAGTCACTAAGACACACACTACACGTCGACCCCAATTCAATGGAGACAGTTCTCGTAATAGGCGATGGTAATCCCCCACCGTTTGAATACTGTCATTGATTTCCTTCCACGGAATCTGTTGTATCACGAATGATAAAGGTCGTGGCATGGTAGAACGTTTTTATACCCTCTTTTTTCGGCAGCTATAAGTGTACTTTTTGCACAGAAGTGGTCGTATTCCGTCGACGTATCTAAAATATTTAGTCACTAACTTGCACATCACACGTCGTTCATAAGTTCTCTCTTTAACTAAGTTTACATTGTGTACAAGATTTTGGTAACCCTTTAACTCTTCTTCTGGAATTCGTTGCAGTAAGTGTACCTTGTAGTAAAGAGAATCGGTAACAAAGCAATCCTTCTCGCCCTCGGGCCGTTGATGAATGTCTGACCACTGGAACACTTTCATCAGAATCAATCCTCTTATAGCATTTAGGTACCAGTGGTTCAAACATCGGTGACGTAACGGATGCAATGATTCTTTTCGTTTCACTTGTATTTTGACCAACTCTCGGTAAATGCGTTCTCTCAACTCCACAGGTAAACCACGAATGTTCTCTTGTAAAGTATCCATGATCATGTCAGTCAAACACTTCTCCTACCGGCAAACGCACAGGGAACGAATACCTACTAAAGGTAGGTAGTGACACTCCGGAGACCATCGAGCATGTTCCAGGTAAGCGCAATCTTTCTTCTCCCACTCGTGAAGTGAGACACCGCAACTGAAGCACTTGACTTTATCTCCTTCGCCCAAGTAGAAAAATCCGGCTCTGGCTAATTCTTCGGGGGTAGGTCCTCCCAGATATTTTGGCCATTTTCCTTGGAAGGTTTGCAATCGACTTTCAAAATCACAGTATTCTGGCAAACGCACAGGGAACGAATATTCGTCTTTCACAGGTTCATTTCGATGAGGGTACGGTGAAATTCTTAGGAGTTTGCTCAGTTTTACATGACATCCGTAGGGTGGTAGTCGCATGGGTTCCTGTGGAGGTGGACATCTACCATGAAAACCAGTAAAGTGAAAAGGTGTGCGATAACGAGTGGCATCGCTTTCACATCCGTCAGGTTTGACACGTACAGCATCACTTTCCATGGTAGGTATGGTAGTAGTAGTAGTTATAGCAAAGTTCCCATGATGATGTGGTACTGAATCACTAAGGTCATAGCGTACGGCATCCCTACCATCACAAGGCACAGCATCGTACTCGAGTTTACTCTTACTGGATACTTGCTGTGTGAAAGGATTCATCTTTCTCGATTGGCGTTTGTAGCCACAATGAACTATCGGTCTTGAACGTTGTCCCTTTTTATATTAGTCGTAATGAAGTCTCGAGTTTGTACATCGTTCTTTTTTATGACCAGTTTTGGAAGTCTTCCTTTCTTTCTTCTTGGACATCGGTACTACCTTCTCTAAGGTACCGTCATACCTGAACCGTAATGTGATGGGTGAAAATGCCATAGAAAGGTAAGGACAATGCGGAGACCATTGAGTATGTTCCAGAATAGCTGAATCTTTATAGATACATCGATCCATACGCAACTTCAGACCACAACTGAAACACTGTACTTCGCATCCCAATCCAGTCTCAGGTCCCAAGTAGACAAACCCTGTTTTAGCTAAAACATTCGCAGTAGGTAATCCTTCCCTATCCGTGGGCCATTTTTGAAACGTTTCCAGTCGACTGGCACAACTGCAATAGTCAGGCAAGAAAACAGGAAAATGGTATGGTTTGAGCTTGGAGTTCTCTGTGGGTTTCTCACTCGATTCTTGCTGTGTCGAAGTCATCCTTCTTGTTGGTGACTATCGTCTTGGAACCATTTTTTTATACCAGCGTGTCCGTACGGTAAAGTGAAATGATTGGGAAGCCGTACTCGCTTCTGGTGCACGATTTGATAAACTTTTTCCAAGGGTCGACTGACGATTTGGTGTGTGGGTAAACGTACAATCTTGTGCGGTTCGTTGGTGGTCACTTTAAAGTTTCGATCCTGTCCAGACTGCAAGGTTTCTTTCAAGACACCAAAGTTCACCAGTCGACTGGTGCGATAATTGAGAGTCAATCCTTTCACTTTGCACTCCGTGTTCACATCTCCTTGTGGGTTACGGTATTCGTAGCCGTAATTTTTGGGACCGCCACTTGCAAAACTGAGAATCTTGTCGTCGGGATGCTCGTCCGTCCAGGCTTCTAAACGGTCTCCTTCGATGATCAGGTAGGGTTGACCCAGGCGATCAATGTAGATGCAACTGTCCGTGTCAAAATACAGCACACGATCTCCTAACAGTTCTAAAGCTTCGTACAGTTTTAAGCGAGCATGGGCTGTCACGTACGACGCAATGATGACATTTCCAAATTCGTCGGCTTCTACAAAGTCCAGTTCTTCTTCGTAATTGACTAAGAGCACGTCCTCACGAACAACGTCCACGTGTTTCATGTATTTGGTTTTGTCGTGAATCATCTGCAAGTAGCGGAAAGGTTCTGTCAAATACTCCGTCTTGGGTAAACACGGTCGTTGTGCCATTTTGCCCCACAAACAATTCAACATCACTTTGGCAAACGATCGCCTTCCTTCGTTTTTCTCGATGTGGTCTAAAGTGATGCCTTCCTGCTTCCAGTATTTCTCTTTGAACTTTGTTTGGTCTTCGGGAGTGTGACACCAGGAAGGATATCCGCTAGCTTCTTGTTTCAGTTTCAAAAAGGCATTCACGTAGTCTGCAAAAATGCCTTTTTGAGAATCGTCGCCCTTGTGGTATTTTTCTGTCTTGGGAAAGTGGTAAATTTCGTACACTTCTAACAGTTGGTATCCCAAGTCCAGAGCTTTAAACAATTCCACGCTGACCCACGTTCCCGTCAAGGCGCGTTCTTCCTGAGTGTGCTGACAATGTCGGTCTTGGTTGCACGTTTCAGCACAAGTACGACACAAGGGAAACATCATTTTTCCTTGGCAATGATGTGGTAAAACGGGATGGTACAAGTCAGTGGGAGGGAAGACTTTACACTTGATCAATCCTTCGTATTGTCGAATATTGTCCACGTCGATGTGTTCCGTCAGCAATTGTGGGTGCCCTGCGGGAAAGTGACAATATTTGCACACGTACGGATACAGAGAACAGACGTCCAAGTATATGATTTCTTCTCCTTTCTCCTCGTCGACTTGGTACAGCAAACAGGTAGCATTCGTCCGTCCTCCGTACAAACTGTCCGGCGGGTTCAGAGGGTTCACCAGCTTGTAACTTTCCACGATGCGTTTAAACTCGGGATCGGTTTTCAATCGCTGATCGTACTCGTGTTCCCACATTTCCACTACTTGGTATCCTTGCTCTTCTAACTTCAAGCGTCGCTGACAAGTGGCCTGGTACAAGTCTTCCATGGTCCGTTGTAAAAACTAGTTTTTAGTGTCACGTTGAGGGTAGCAGATGGGACATCCGTGAAATAAGCACCCGTTAAACTCGTACACGATCTTGGGGTTTTCTAAGCCCCAGCCGTCTACTGAATACCTTCCGATGGTCTTTTCCCCTCCTCCGTTGCGAGCGTGTTGGATCGATTTGTCTTCCTTCTCACACAAGTAATGTAACCAGCGTAGGGCTTTGACCGAGTATTGACGTTTGACAAAATTGGTCGTTTGAGGACTGATGACAGCTAGGGTGTTTTCGGGCATGAATCGTTGACGATACACTAAGGAACACGCTTTGGCAATAGTGCAAGCTTCTTTCAAAGGATCGATCCCTCCGTGTTCCATGAACAGTTCTCGAAATTTTCCACAGCAGCGACGTAAAATGTCTACGTCGGAACGACAATATTTTAACATTTCTTCTTGAAAGTCAAAAGGGTCCGAAGCGTGAGTCTGGTACCATGCGTAGAAAGCTTCTCGTTGTTCGGTACGCATGTTGTCGGGGTCGTAGTAGTGAGCCTCAGGCAAATGGGGTAGAACGGCGTGTTGATTGGCTTCGGTATTGAAAAAGTGCGGAAAATAGCCTTTGGCCATTTCTGTCATGCCAAACGTTTTAGGCATGCGGCTCAAAGGCATAGCCAAGTAACTCATTCTTTAAACTGTACTTGTCCCACTTGCATGGAAATGATTTTGGCTCCGTTCAAAGTTACTTTCGGACGTTCGGTACTTTGTTCCATATAGTATCTCAACAGAAATTGTCCATCGTATCCCGAGAAAGTGTGAGCCATCACTGTGGCATGGCGAGGACAATCTCCGTAACGTTCGATATCTTCTTGGCTCCACGTCTCGTCGATAGGGTTTAAGATCCATTGGGCAAAATCGGCCAGTGTGTTCGATCCCCGAAAGATTTTTTCACGTCCTCCAGGAATCTTGCTGCAGTAAGGGCAATGAGTCAAGATAGGCTCTTGGATGCACTTCTCGCACGCTCGGTGAGCCACGCAGAAATTAGGAATGTGAATGCCAGTCTCTTGCATGCATTCGAAATCGAAAAAGATGAAATTCCCTTTCTTCTTCTGGTCATTATCTTCTTCATGTTTGGAATGGTATTTTTGAATGTAGCATTGGTGTTCCAAGTCCACGGTTTGGCGACAAATGTGACATCGCTTCTTTCCTGAACAGACGTGCGCCTTGGCACTGTTGGTACGTATGCCTTGCCCACAAGTAGGGCACAATCTCAAGAGCTGACAAGCACATTTCTGCTGTGAACCTTGCGTCTTTAGGTGTTGCTGGTAACAGGCAGGACTGACAAACGTGCGCTGACAAGCAGAGCAATACACTCGTTCTTGTCCTTCGTCCAGACAGGGTTCAGAAGCTAAACATCCTGAGCATTTCGATCCACAATGCTTGTGTTGCTCTCGATTGTTATAGCCATAGTCACATTTCTCACAGTAATAACTGTATGACAGGAATGCAGTGATACTGGTAATGGCATCGAAATGTTCGTCGTGATGATAGACGTGAATGTATTTTCCGTCTTTAAAATCTTTACCTCGAAACAACAGAGGTCCGCGCACTTCTTGAGGGTGAACTTTCAAGGTGTACGTGGAGCCAAGACGTCTTGCAATTTTTGCATTTCAGGAATGCCACAGGGTGTGTCTTTAGCTAACCCCGCTTGCTGTAACAGGAGTTCTGATTCTTTTCGTTGTTTGGCTCGGTCCGATTGTTGAATAGTTTTCCAGGCTCTTTTCCATTCTGCCGTGTCGTTCTTGTCGGCATACGTTTGTCCCACCACGATGGCACGGGCTAAACACATCTTGTCTTTTGGATTGTTAATTTGGACGAGTCTACGCTTGAGGTTACGCAAGTTGTCTACCAACATCAACTTTTTTTTACCTGTCCCTTGGGGAAGAGACACGTGGGTCATGTAAAGTGTCGCTTTTCCGTCCGTGATGTGAAATTTGTCATTGGATTCTTGTACGTGTTGAATCTTGTCCATGATTTTGGAAGGTGTCAATTCTGTTGGACTGCTAAACTCGATCCAAACGGGAGACTTCAAATTGTCGTGATGAATAGAAAGTCTCAAGCGATCGTCTTCTTTGGCTTGACATTGCCGTTTTAGTGTGGTTAACAAAGAATTCCACACATCGGCGATGAACCCTTCTGCATTTTCCAAGGGTACGTCAGACTTGAAATCTTTAAACTTCACTGCGTACGTGTAGGCCGTGGTTCTAAATTTTCTGGAAGAGCGTTTGTCCGTCTCCCGAATATGGTAGTACTTTTCAGGGTTTACTGATGGTAATGGACTTTGATTTGGTGTAGACTCTTTAGGCTTCGATTCTGGTTCACTCATCTCATCTTCAAAATCGCTGGCATGAATTTGTGCCAAGACTTCAGCTACTGTGCGAGGCGATAAATCACGTTTCTGCCTCTTACTTTCTTCTCCTTTCTTTTCGAAATGATGCGATCGTTTCATCTTGATTGCAAAAAGTCAAATGACTACATGTGAAACACCATGAACCCCTATATATCTATGTCAGACTAGGGTATATATAAAGGGCTAGTGACTCCCCTCTCAGTATTCATTTCACTCTCAAGCCGACCAGCACAATGGAAGAACCCACACAGATCGAACTTCTGATTAGAGCTTTGCGAGGTGTCATACGAAAGTTTTCTTCAGACAAGCCGACGGACTACTCTCCTTCCCTTCGAGATAAAAGTCAAGATACTTGCTATATCTGTCAAAAGAAAGGGCATTGGGCTGCAGAATGTCCAGACCGTCAAAGAAGCAAGGCCATTGTCAAAAGAAACAAAGTCAAGATACCTGTTATCATTGTCAAGAGAAAGGACACTGGTCTTCAGAGTACCCTAAGAAACAACAGGAGCAGGAGAAGGAGGAGGAAGAAGAAGAAGAAACAGAGGTGACCTCGGCAAAAGAAAAACCCCGACACGTTCAGAAAGAGAAGACAAAAGAAAAGAAGACGAGAAAAATGTGAGGAAGAAGAAGACGAAGAAGAGGAAAAAAGTGTAAAAGTGAAGAAATTGAAAAAACAGAGAGAGTGAAAGAAAAAAGACACAGAAGAAATCTATGAACTTTTTAAAAAGTGTTGTGTTGTGTTATGTTGTGATATTGAATTGTAAAAAAATTTGTAACAGAATAGACCAAACTGAAAAAAACGTAAGTGTCTCTTGGTTTTCATTATTTAGAAATAATAAGGACCTACACTCATACACTCACAACACGTACATCATAGGGTTAAAGAAGGGATTTTGAGTTTTAATTGATTTTGGCAAAATGAATAGTCACTCTTTTCGAGAGTATTGGGTAGCCCTGAAAAGGACTGTTGAGTGTTTGTTTTTTTCCTTAGAACAAACTCAGGAACGAGAATCAATTCGCTTTAACTGTCTTAAGCCTTTGCCACGGCCAAGGCCTACTTGTGGACTTGCTCCTGTCAATGATCTAGTAGAAATCACTAGGGGTGGTATCTCTGGTGTAGTCACAGGGTTAGGTTGTTTGGCTCGGGAAGGTCTTTTTCTCTTGGGTCGTAATAAAGAAGTCTGATACATTTGTTTCAGACTTCTTAACTCGGCCAAAATGTCCAAGAGTACAGTGACCGTTTGACTTTCGCTGTTATCCTTCTCTCCTAGACTTTGTTTCTTCTCTACTGCTTCTTCTTCCTGTCGTTTCCTTCTTGCCTCTTCTTCTTCTTCTTCTCGCTGTTGCTGTTCAAGAAGAAATGCTTGCTCTGCTTCTTTCTGCTGCTGTAAAAATTTCTCCAATTCTTCTTTCTGTCTTTGTTTAAAATCGTCGACACGTGGTAAAGAAGGAGAAAGTGGCGAAGGTACTGGTACCGGAACAAATTCTTGGGAAGAAGATAAAAATCTACTAAATCCCAGTTGAAATCAACCTCTTCGGGAAGTAGCACTGTGTTCACTTTGGTAGCTGCTGCTGTACCATTACTTCTCGTCTCCACAGCCGGTGCACCCCAATTCATTGTCTTCTTAGGTTCCGTCATGTTTCACAAAACAATACCGCATCGATTCACTGCGCACAGACGCTAGTGTGCCTATATAGGAAATGTGACGTCACAGGTAGCTCTCTTCGGATTGGAAGACAGACTCCGCGAAGTGACTGAATTTTGTAACGCGTGTTGGGATTGGTGAACCATTTCAATCCGTTTCGATCCGGTCTTCCACTATAAATAAACGCGGTTCACTTCATTCCCTTCACCTGTTCTCGTCACAGAGAAGATGTTGATCGACGTAGAATCCTCTACTTTGGTATCATCGATGCTGTTCCGTACGGACTTACCCATGTATGTGAAAACAAAATGGACTGTCATCCGGATCACCGGTGCCACTATTTGGAAAAGAAGATGTTATGTGGAAAGACAAGGCTGTCTTAAGCGGACTCTCATCTACGGACCAGAAGTGAGACACAGTTTAAGACAAACTTTGAGGAAGAAAAGAAGACCTATGCGAGATCCTGTATGTTAACGGAATGGTGTTAACATAACATAACAACGGCCCTTTTCAGGGCCACTTCCAATACCTCGAAAAGATCTTAATTTTCATTTTGTCTCCAACCCAAACGAATATATAAAACCTTTACTCTTCTTATACACGAATACTCTTGATTCATGTTTGTCTATAGCCCTCTCTCAGGTAGCCTGACGTCACAGTACTTCTCTTTTTGCTACATTGTTACCAGTGTGACGTCATGCCACCTGTTCCATTCCTCTTGTCGCTATACAGACCCACGGTATACTAGTCGCTATACAAAATTTCCATTGACGCTATACAGCCCCAGGGTGTGCTAGTCACTCTACACAATTTCCATTGACGCTATACGGACCCAGGGTGTGCTTTTATTTCTTGACGCTATACAGGCCTGGGGGGGGGGGGTGTGTCTGTAATGCTAATTCCCATTGACGCTACGGTAACCCCCATATACTACTTTCAGCAGTACGATATTGAAGTGCATCATGTACGAGGGAAAGATTTGCCCATTAGTGATTACTTATCAAGACAATCACTTCCGGACACATACCCAAGATTGATCGAAGGTCTCGACCTTTACGTACATACGATCAAACAACAGTTGTTTGTCACAGATCGACGGTTAGAATGTCTGAAGAGCGTTATCAAAGTTGACCCGCAAATGCAAACTTTGATAAAGACGATAACTCAGGGATGGCCTAGTTCACGGCTGACTGCAATACAGATGTGCTTGAGTTCTGGAATCACAGGGATGAGCTATCTGTAGAAGATGACTTATTTTCAGAGGTCAAAAGTTAATTGTACCGAAAGGTCGGCCGGCAGGAGGTGATACGATCTGTGCACACTGGTCATCTGGCAGTAAACAAGACATTAGAACGCGGCAAAGATAGCATCTTTTGGCCAGGTATGTCCAAAGAAATCACAGACCATGTGTTAAAATGCTCGATATGTCTCACTCACCGCGACTCCAATGCTAAAGAGCCTTTAATCCCACATGACATCTCACAAAGGCCATATAAAAAATTGGTACTGACCTGTTTGCATTTCATGGAAAAAATTATCTCATGACTGTAGATTATTATAGTCGCTTTTTTAGATAGACTTGTTGCCTGACACACACAATATCACAATTATCAGGAAACTGAAAGTACACATGTCACGAAACGGTATTTGTGATGTCTGTGTCAGCGACAATAGACCGCAATTTTCATCCCAAGAATTCGCAAACTTTGCGAAAGAATGGGGTTTCGAACACAGGACGTCAAATCCATTGCATGCAGTATCTAACGGTTTGGCAGAAAAGGCAGTCTCGATTGCCAAGAAATTGCTCACCAAAGCAAGGGAGAGTAAGCAGGACCCTTATTTAGCCTTGTTAGAATATAGAAATACGCCCTTGGATTGCGGCTATACACCAGTTCAAATGTTACTTGGTAGAAGAACAAAATCTATAATACCGATTACTAATAACTTCTTAAACACAGACCGTTGACCCAACTATTGTTCAAAAGAAAATGCAGCAGTCGAAATCAAAGCAAAAACAGTATTTTGACAAATCAGCAAAATTACTTAAACCCCTTTCCGTAAATGATTCTGTGAGAGTTCAATTTGGCAAACTATGGAAATCCGCCAAGGTTATAAGAGTGCACAACGGCAGGTCATATTCTGTACAAACTAGGGATGGTAGTGTTTACCGCCGAAATCGGAGGTTACTAAATAAAACCATGGAGAATCTGTCAGATGTGAGCCCATTTGCTGCTCGCGTATTGGCTGACCCCGAGCAGCAATATGAAAATACTCCATTTCAAACAGTTTTCCCTAGAGAACCCCATTTCAGTAACACTATCCCAGAATCAGGAGCTAAGACTTTGAGGTCAGACGCCCCATATAAAACACGGTCTGGAAGAGAGGTGAAACCTAACAAACTCTATGTAAATGATGAATGGATTAAGTAACATTGATGGTAATAGAGAACTGAACTGAAACTTGAGTGTAAATGACATCCCAGGTGTGCCGTTTATGTGGAACGGCGGAGACTGTTAACAACTGACGAGTACATGACAAGCAGGATGATTGTTTAGGGTATAGTAAAAAAAAATGTTAATGGTTAACCAAGATGCATATGAACAACATTATTAACGCATTAAATATGTTTTGGACATTACTTACGTATGCATTGTCATTATGTTGTTACGTATCGGCTCGTTCAAAGTAACACAAAGAAAGAGTGAAGACAACAAGCTTTGTAAATTTTAACAAAGATAATTTATTTCCCTAGAAAACACGGTGAAAAGATAAATATGTGAAACAAGACTAACGATTTACGAAGATCCAAAAATATGTTCTAAATTTGTGAAAACACATAAGTCCTGTGAATAAACAGTTCTAAATTGATACAGTCTGAATCTCAGTTCCATTCCAAGATGGCGGATGATGACGTCAGACGAAGGCTAACACAAAATGTCCAGAATGTTCACTGTAAAGCACAATTTGTCTTGTTCTGTTCCGATTTAGAAATAATTTCATCAAATGTCTTTGTCCAAAGCCAGTAGTGTTGTTCTCCAGGGAAAATAATTACTTAGAAAGTGGATGAAATACAGCTACCATCACTAACAACACACATGTTGTTCCTAACACGTACGAATGAACAAACACCTCTTTCCAGCACAGGAATACCTTTTCCTTAAGGTATTAGAAACTCTGTAAGATGTTATGATGTGACTCAAGTATAACTGACTACGACTATGACCACGGCTCTATGACTACCACTAAATATTTCTTACAGATAACTGAGCATTTAAAACAAGCTAATGCGTCATTACATGTATACACGCACGAAGGACACGTGTGATTTCGAAATCACAACAATGCGTAAACAAGTATTATTTTGAAAAAACGTGGTCACAGCCAACCATTTACATAGCTCTTTCTCACTGTTTACTTGATACGAAAAACCGTCATGCAAAAATCGTGCTTACACGAGTCACATTTACGTTTTAAATAAATACGATGTTTCTAACAAACTATTAGACCTTGCTAACATAATCATCACCATAATAATAACAACATTTAGTGATATAAAAATAAAATAAAAATGAAACAAAGAATTAGAAGAATTTAAATTTTAACACATGTAATTTAACTACAGGGTCGTAACAATGTGATATACTGTTTCATATCAAATCTATATCATTGAAAATAACTATCTCTACAGAATTATTTAGGTTTCGTTGCTTGTTTTATATGTTAATTTCAAAATAAAACAACTTTATTTATTTTGTTAAAACAAGGGAAATGTTGTATTACTGAAATGGACTATACAATCTACATCATGTGTACATCTTTCTCCAACTTATAACCGCATGCACTGTTAGGGACCCGCTTTGTGGATTGCTTATATGAGTCACTCTTAGAAATAAAATCTTGGAAGCAACACGCTTGTGTCTGTTCCAATATATACATCTCACTTGAGATAGTTTATGAGAAGAAACACAACACATAATGTAAATGCTTTTGTCTTTTACTAAAGTGATCCAGTGGTCATGACCTGTATGATGGATCTGTACGCTAGATTACTGTAGAGGTTGAAGTTGTAGCGAATATTGTTCACAAAAAAATTGGTGCATTATCCAGGAAACTTGGACTTTAACATGCGTTGAACAAAATTGATCGTTTGGCAGCAAAGTTTTTCATCAAGTAAAATATCACTTTTGTTTGATTGACAAAAACAGTGCACAATTTTGGAAATTAGTCCAGATTCTTTTGTTGGCTATCGAATTGGGTGAATGTGAGTTCGGAAAACGTGGTAAACGAGAACGCTTTGAAGATTTTATAATTGAAGTATATTTGAGCGGCGTTGGTGCAATAGTACATTTCCGTACATAAACGAGAGATTTCTGGAAGCAGCCATGAGGAGAGCGTGCCAGTGATTTTGGAACATTGCACTGAGGTGTGGAAATATAGCTGGACTGCTTAATTGGTGACACGGGAGTAGTGGGGGGGGGGGTCAGCGGCTCTTGGTAGTGGTTGTGGCTGTGCCTGTGGTTGACGTGCTCATAAATCTATGTATGTCTATGTCTCTAACCCTGTCTCTATGTCTATGTCTCTATTTGTCCCTAGAGTAGCGCGTATTCAGGTCAACTCCTTGCCACACTGTTCCGCCCGACTGAGGTCAGCCACTTGCAACATTGTTGCCAGTGTCCAGTACCGTGACATCACACCTGTTCAATTCCTATTTTCCGTATACAGGCCCAATACGTTCCCTATGTTCAATTTCCTTTGTCCGTATTCAGGTCCAACCTTTTGTCCGTATAATCCTTGTCCGTATAAATCTTGTCCGTATATCCCCCGGGGTGGGTGGGTCTTGTAATGTTAATTCCCACTGTCCTTATTTCCCCCCCACACACACACACACACACTACTCACAAGTGTTTGTTGTACATTGCATGATAGTTGTTTTGACGAGGGATCTCAAACTTGATTTTCTTCCTTGAACTCAGAACCACTGATTTGCGTTGCCTCTTCATGATGGAGCGAGGTGTTTTCACAGTGTCGTTGTTTCAATTCAGTTGTGGTGTTGAACATATGAAAGAGGCTGTTTTCGGCAGATTTCGGTGCTGGTGTTAAGGAAATGTCATTTCTGTCACACTGTTGTGGGATTCTTTTTGCCGGCTTTCTTGTTGGGAAGTTTCCAAGTGTTCCTGCGATATGAGTTAAATTTAAAACCCGTGTCTCTGCTAGATTGTCGATGCCAGTGCTCACCCTAGCTGTCAGGATATGACAGCATGCCAAGAGACAGGCACAATCAGTTTTCTTTTGGATGTAATTGAACAGCATACTTGTCATCCAGAGAACCTTTCACTGTGAAGGACAAAGATTCAGGAACATTATTTTTTTCTCGCGTAGAGCTGCAACTGCGAGAGCACGCTGTGAGGAACAATGTGTTGATTATGTTTGTATCACGGATGCATGTGTTGTAGTCGCAGTGTCAAGGTTGCTTTCTTTGTCTTTGTGTTGGTCCCCATTTAACATTTCCGTTTTAATTTGATCTACGATGTCTTTGGGTCCGCTTACATTCTGGT
The DNA here is from genome assembly GCA_016617855.1 of Megalonaias nervosa. Classification (NCBI taxonomy): domain Eukaryota; kingdom Metazoa; phylum Mollusca; class Bivalvia; order Unionida; family Unionidae; genus Megalonaias; species Megalonaias nervosa. The sequence continues at coordinate 333 of JAECUM010046905.1, read as the reverse complement.
ATGTGAACTTTCTCTCTATCAATGGCTGCAGACGAGTGACAAGTTTAGCCTGTAGTTTCCAGGATCACAAAATACAGGTAGAAGTTCGTGAATGTAGCGGTCTGCAGGTAGTTCAAAGTCAGAACAACGCTGTATGGGGCTACTCCCTTCCAATCAATAATGCGCTTTATCACTGTGTCCATACCTTCACAAATGTTATTTGTAACACAAAAATATGGGACGTAAACTTCAGCGTCTTCTAATACCCAATGCCATGCATATTGTATAGGGTCTTCATTTTGGTTGGTTTCAAAATAATCGAGGAACGGTGCGCTCCAATTAGCAGAAAGACAG
>JAECUM010046901.1:0-31769 GCA_016617855.1 Megalonaias nervosa | reverse complement strand
AATGGAAAGAGGATGTAGACAGGGAGATCCATACTTCAAATTTCTGTTTGATCCTGTGTGAGGAGATTTGAGCCCGTATGATACGGAAACATTACAATATTTAGTGTACAAAAATAGGTAATATAGCCTATGTTCTTTCTCAGTATGCTGACGATACAACACTTACTCTTGATGGTTTCGAGAAATCTCTAATGTCTGCTCTAAATCTTTTATACCAATATTTCACATTTTCTGATCGTCGTATACATACTGAAAAAAACCAAAGTGGTATGGATAGGAAGCAGAACAGTTAGCAACAAAAAAATACTGTCCAGAATATATGCTTAACTGAGGTTGTACTGAGTTTGTTATCTTACGTGTAAAGTTTTCAACTAACTTGGAAAAAAATTAAAACTCTTAATTATGAGTCCAAAATTCGCGAGATTAAGAACCTGCTAATTCTGTGGAATTAAAGGTTGTTTTTATTACTAAATCCATAAAAACACGTTCTTAGTGAATTAAATACACTCCTTTACACGTTTGTGTGGCATAGGTCAAAGGACAAAATCAAAAGAAATAATTCTATGAAGGACTATCATGGGTGGGGTGGGGTGATTAAACATGATATATTTAAATTATAAACGCGTTGTAAATTACATTGATTAGATTGATATTATCTGATGAATCTAAACAGAAACCTTTGTTACACTTTTCTGTATCAGATATTGATAATTTCTTTTAATCTGAAACACATTTTCTTAATTTAGTGAAAAAGGATCTTAATGTTGTTTGTCTCGATGTCTTTCACGAAGATTAAGAGATCAATAGACCTTTAAAATAAACACAGCTGAACATTTTTTTAGAAGCACAAACATGGTTTAATTCTTGTATTACAATAGATGGAAAAAGTTTGTATTACAAGACATGTTTCAGAAAAGCATTAGATTTGTGAACGTTTGATATATGAGAATGTTTCCTGGATAAGTTTGGATAGTTTTAAGAATAGATTTTCTATTAGCATTAATTTCATAGATTTTCGAGGCATGGATGCAGCTTTACTGTCATAAATTTAGTGTCATTTATGATTCATATCTGCCACAGCCTTTTATAAATATTACTGTGCATGCCATTACAGTATGTAAAAAGAGGATGTAGAAGTATATATGAAAAAAAAAAAAAATGATTGGAAACAATGAGGCACCAGCTTCTAGAAGAAAATGGAATTTTGAATTTGGCAATGTCGAAGATGACGACTGGCAGAAATTTTTCTTGCTACCACAAAAAAACCTACAAACTGTCCAAATGTTAAATGGTTGCAGCTGAAACTATTACATATAATTTTGCCTACGAATGCATTTCTCAAAAGAACCAGAATTGTCCCGAATGAAGTCTGCTCTTTTTGTTACATGTCAAAACAATCTCTCATATCTTTTGGGATTGTCACATAATTCAGATTATCATAAACGATATCTTGCAGTATAAAAGTAAGTAAATGTATTCATACACATAATTTAGAATTCGCAAACATAAATATTAGTTTGGAATTAAAGCTAAAACTAATGCTAATGATAAGCAATGTATTTATAAATTTGCATTTAATTAAGACAGACCAAATTTGCCTCAGTTCTAAAAGATTGCTGTTTTGAACTTCAGTGTAGAAAAATACAGTGCTTATAGAAACTGTTAATGGGAAACGTTTGACAATAGTTTATCATTGTACAAACATTTAATAGAATAATAATGTGCTTGTATAGGTATGCACACACACACACACACACACACACACACACACACACACACACATATACACAATATATATATATATATATATATATATATATATATATATATATATATATATATATATATATATATATATATATATATATATATATATATAAGTAATGTATATATGTGAATATACATATATATCTGTATGTTTATGTGAATGAATATGTTGGTCTTTGAGTACTCTCATATTTACTTTGTGAAAATGCTAATTTTGCAACATATTTCTTTTACTATTCTTCATTTTCTCTCTTTTTTCTTAACTTATATCCTTTCATTTGAAAGAGACAAAATTAATTGTCGAGAAATATATTTGTTTTTGTCTTGTGGTTGAAATACTGTACCAGTATTTATTTATTAAATGTATGTATCATTTGTCAATAATTTTTTTTAAAAAAAAATTACATACATGAAAAGGAAATGGGGGCGCCGTCGAGAGCTTTTTGCAGCCGAAAACTTTTTCAAATAATTTCATCTTTACATTAGTCTAATGGGGCATTCATCACAAAGCTTATATTTAGGACCTGGGTTGGGTTGGGTGGGGTTGGGGTTGAAGAGGTTGGCAAATGACATAAAAACTATAGCAAAGCAGGGGCGCCTCTAAAGAATATTGCCCACTGACGCCTCGAGCATCGCCACGCCTCAAACCCAGGAGTCTGGATATTCCACAAATAAATTTAATACTAAAAAACATGCATACATATCGCAACCAAAATATTGATTTTTATATTAAACACCAAGACCCGTTAGTGAATTCATCTGTGGTTTTCTGGAGGGGGGGGGGGGTAAGTCCGATATTGCCTTGTACTTCCATAGGGAACTTGTTATTTTGGTGCAAATGTATTCAATAAAAATCAGATACACTAAGAAATTACATTCCTGCGATATATCTTGCAACTAAATGCATGTAAGACCCGTTCTGATTGGATTTTTTGCTCTATCTCTGTCGCATTTGTTTCTAATGAAGTTGCTGTTTAACGTAGTATTAAAATAACTCACGCCCTAGCTATCTTATGACGTTTATGACATGATCAGCCTCAGTGGTCTCTAAAGTAATAGCTATTTGTGTCCTTGTTTTATTGTATACAAGATTAATTTCCACTAACAATTTGAACTAGCTGTACTCATGTAAAATATATTTATTATTCGAAATAAAATATTCACATTGAAGATCGAAATCTTCAAAAACTAAAATATACCCCCGCTATAAATTTCACCAAAACCCAAAGTTATAAATGCACATAACAATAAATGCCAATCAAAAAGACATAATCTAGTCTATTCATTTTTTTTAACATAGCCTAATGCTTTTTTTAAAAAATATTGCCCTCTAACTAATGCTTTTTTTTAAAAATATTGCCCTCTAACGTTCAAATCAACGTGTCGCTTTGAACTTCCTTTATGAGATACTAAAAATGGAGGTTGTATCGAGACTGTTTATACCAAATCCTAACAACTCACTTGATTTATTCAGCAGTCGAGTCTTGTTTATTACCAGTGACTCAAAACAACCCAGGTCACTTTTTTATTCAGCAGTCACGTATTGCTGGTTAACAATGACTTGACAAAATGTTTGGACAAGGAGATTGGTAGTGATAACAATATTTAATATGAAATATTTTCAATCGACGTGCATGTAGCGATTCCTCCAGTCAAATTCTGATTGACAGAAAAACCAAAGTTACGCTTAGCCTACAAAGCTGGCGCGGACAAATTTATTTTATATAACTCTCTGACATATATATTATTTACGTGTCTTGTACATGTAGAAATAATCCATGACAACTAATGGATACATCGCCGTTCATTACTTGAATGGGTTTGAAAAATTATAACGCATTGGATCCAACGACCAAATATATGCAAATAGTGAATGCTTTTTTCTATCGATAATGTCATGTCATGACGACAAAAATTGTCTTAAATCATCAAAATCATTCTACCTACAACAAATTTGGAGTCATATGTTAATGTGTCATCATGAGCAGGTTGAAAGAAATTGATTAGTCAACCAGTTCGACTTTTCGTAGTGTTCTTGGGTGCAGTTCTATACTTTTCCTTGTTTAATTACATACACATATAATATTACATGCTTGACCTGCCATTACATACAGCTCTTCAATTCGCATTTCTTGATCACACACCCAGATTAGAACAATTTAGGTTTCTTCATACAGTAAATTTAAAGTATGCAGACAGCACAAAAGAGGAGGTATGTAATAAATAAAAAACCGCATTCGTGTTTTGTTCTGAGTGAGGGAAATGAGTTGTTTGATATAGATTATGAATATTCGATATCAAACTCATTCTTCCCGCCGACTAAGAACAAAAAAGGTATGTAGTTTTGTGTATGCAATTGAAGGGGAAGATTCTTTACCAAATATCAATATAAGAGATAAACAAAGATAATTTAAACATGTGCATCAGTTCAATAAAATGCCCATCATTTAACATTACTAAAGTTTTGATTGAACGTATACTGTCGTGACTCTCGGTTTTAAATTAAGTAACGGAAATAAGTGAAACCAACAATTTAAGTAGAACCAGCATATTATTTAATTTTCTAAGTTACAAAGTGAAAAGTTTCGTTTCTAGATACAGATCTAAGATAGGAATAAATTATTTGTTTATCAAGACCTATCTGTACACATTTTACTTGACCTAGATGGGATTCATTTCAATGGAAAATTCCAATCATATTGAAAACATGTATGTTTCCAGAATGTTCTGAACTAAAAAGTTATGTCAACATGTTGTCTACAGCTTACAATCATGGACAAAAATAACTTATTTAAACATCCTGTTTACAAGTGACCAATATCTAAAAGTGCAATCTACAAGCATGGACAAAAGTTAAACACACTATAGATATACATAAGAACACAATTTGAAAAATTAAAGAAATTATAATAAAACTTGTTGTTTCAAATTTTGTTAAAATATAAAACGTGTGGAATGAGAAATGTAGCTCAGTGAAAACTGACACTGTAAAACGTGATAAAAAAAATGAAAATAGGCGAAAACAAAATTAAAAATTAATAAAGATTGTAAAATATATTCATTAAAAACAAAGCAAGGATAGCCTAAAGGAAAAATTTCGATTAAAGAGACTAATATTTTATAAAGTGTCGATTTTGTCAATATTGTATCCATATCAAGTGACTAACATAATGCTACATAAATACACAATACACTGGTGACCAGCAAAACGCAAAACACTATTTGAGCCAGAAGAACCTTCACGGTCATTTCACTGTCTTACTCTTTTGTTTAAATTTCTTCAAATGCACAATTCAAAACGTCCAAAAATCCAATGGCGACTTTAACATAACCAATGAAAAAGCGACACTTCGCATGGCCCACGTTTTACCTTCTTCAGTCTCAATGCTCATTATGTGGTCTTGTGTAAACGTCCACGAGACAAATCTCAAGTGCAATTATTAGCCAAACAATAAAGAACACCTTGACTGAATAATGCGTACGACAATGTCACTCAAATACATGAAAATGTGCGTGCACATTTTGTTAGAAGGCAGTCATAAAGAAGTATTACGATGATTGACTTTGACAGCACGTAAATTACTTCAGGGTATTATTCAAATACTCCTTCAAACCAAATACTCTTTTGAAAAAAGTAAATTAGGGTTGTCACAGCTGACAGATCCAAGGGTCGATACGAAAAGCAAAAAAAATAAAAAAAAAAAAAATAAAACAAAAAACAAAAAAAAAAAAAAAAAAAATCATTTTTAAACCTGGTGCATGTGGTTATTTAGGAGCTATCATTATTTGTTCCCTAGAACAAAGTAAAAAAAAAACAATGTCAAATCGCCCAAAAGACGTTCAAGGAAAATTGCTGGTGCTGCAGGTTCACACAAGAAGAAGAAAAGCCCCACGAAGAAGAGAAGTGCTTGCTAGGACGAGTACGTGCTCCGCGAAACCAAGCAGTTCGGTGATGGTGTCTCCTTCTTGTGTAAATTCTACCTCGCCGTTCACCATGATACCTGCCAAACATGATTTAAAACCAGTGTTTCCCAATTTGATGAACAAATAGAAACTCATTTCTAATGAAAATTCTATGCATCCAGCAGTGGCGACGATAACTTCGTCTTCTCTATCCACTTCTGCGGCTAAAAAGTGGCCACACCTAAGACAAATATCCAAGACAGAACAGGGGTGTTCCAAAGTTACTGGATTTATCCAAACAAGTACTGTCACAATTTATTTCGTTGAAAACACCTCATGTCGAGTACTGTCCATTATGCGGTTCATATGACGTGCCAACAATCAGTAAAGACGAATTCCAGTATCAAAAGAAGTGAATGATACAATTCGCTTCATTATTTTGCTCCTGAAACAAAAGATGTCACTAAGAAGAATAATTTCTGAACCAAGCATTTAAAAAAGAATTTAAAAAAACAGACATTGCTTTTTCATCACCGAAGATCCTGAAACCAAAGTCAGTGTCGTAGATCGTTTGCAAAGAAATTTGAAAGACGGTATGTGGAAATATTTTACACACCAACCCACTCTCATGTACATACACAGCATACAACTGCATCGTCGTAGCATCGGATTTGCAACCGAAGAAGTGACTACCGGAAACGAAGCGATGATGTTTGGTCGATTGTTTGGAACGTCAAGTTCGGCCCCAAAGAAACAATGGATATTGGAAATAAACTAGCACATTTGACAAAGGGTATTTACCTACCTGGAGAAAGAATTGCTTCGCGTCACTGGACAAGTACGTGGACGTTATCCTTCCATCTATAAATTCGAATACATGAATGGAGATGTGTCAAATTGAACCTTTTACTTGCTTGAGTTAAAACGAGTGACTAAAAATGAAGACGACGTGTACGATCTCGAAAACATTCTTGACTGAATAACATATAAACTAATCAAACGCCGATTCGAAGAAGTGAAAGTGCTTTGGAAACGGTACCCCCTTAGTTTCGATTCTTGAATTGCCGCTCCACAAGTCATTGACTATAAAAAGAAGAAGAGGTAACCATCATACTGTTAACACATCAGCAACCTCTCCTTCTCAGAGGTCCTCTCAGCAGGAGCTACAAAAACAACCTCTGTGCGTCAGATATGGAGAATGTGTGCCTAAAACTCAAATCGCCTTTTCTCTGCCAAACCCTTGTGGTATATTGTGTCATCAGAGCAACTATTGCCAGTTTGAATTTGAAATTGTCGATAATTTTACTCAGCAGTTGTATGGGTACTCTTCTTCCCAATACTTCCATGAATATTCTATGGGCAGTAACAACAACAACGGTAGCTTTGCCGACAACGCCAGTGATTATTCTTCCAGTCCCAACAGTAACAACAACCCTCTTTTGGAATATTTGCATAATCATTTTTCCGTTGAGATCGAGTAACTCCTCGGAAACCAGAAACACTGAACTATGAATAGCCAAGATTATTAACTTTACCGAGTGACAGTTATATAGATGTTTTTTCTTTCTTCCAATAATACCTTCTGTTGTTTCACGACCAAAATACCTCAAGCAATAACATTGCATCACGAAGCTCACTGGGAAGATGGCTTTGGTAGAAATCATTCATCCTACGCAACCCATAAATATCAAAGAAGGTCAAAATACGTTTGGAATTCCAACATATCAATGTGTCCAGGATATAAGTCACTCGGAAGGCCAAACGTTGTGTACCAGGCCCTTTGAACCAAATTTACCCACACAAATTACTTGAGCTCTTACTTGACATTGTCTGAAGCCACAGAACAGTTAGGTACCAACAACAGTCACTGTATTTCTTACGAAAATGATGCAGGAGGATATGCTTTGAGGGGATAAGATTTCACTCCAGACCAAGGCAGCGACGCATGACATGTCCACCCAATAAAATCAGGCCAATTTCGTGCGGAATTTCAGTTTGCAGTTGCTATGGCCAACACGGTGAACGTCATTTTGTATGCAGAATTCTCTCAAAATCATGAGTTTGAGAGAAGTGATTTTAGACTAATAGAAATAGATATATGGACCCTCATATCCGAAGAGGATATTTTGAGAAAGTGGTATAAAGACTTGCGTGACCATTCCTTACTTCCATTGACTTCTATGGAGACTAAACGGATCCAAGCTCTCTCGTAGTTGAGTACAGAGACGAGTCGTGGTTCATCGTCTTATCTGACAGACATTTTCAAGGAAAGGAAAGAGTCAGGTGCGAATTGATTACTTTTGATTACTGATGAAAAAATACCTCCAAAACCAAATGGATACCGGGGAACATCATTACCTTTTAACGCACAGTTCGCACACAGCTTATTGGAATCTCCTAGTGTGTGCTAAAGATAAACTTCCTCATCGCAACCCTAAAGACGTTTAAGCCTCTGTCATCAACACAGACGACAGTTATCAACCAGGAATCCACTGTGTAGCCGTCTATCTTCCCAACCATAGTGTAGACTATTTTGATTCCTATGGATTACCACTTCTGTAAGACGACATCATTGACGCTGTGAAAAAAAATACTATATCGATTCGATTCAGTAATATGAGATTACAAGGATCAGATTCAATAGTGACTAGACAATACTGTACTCTAGGAATGATGATAAACTAGACAGATGGTTTTGTGAGCATTATGGGTATATCTTGCCTATCGTTCAGAAACTTAGCGTTCTTTGATGGCAAAATGACAACGATCATGATAAACTCAAGTTTGACCCCACAACGTTGTCAATCTTGTAAATGCTTTCATGTTTTATATTGTTTGTTTTCATTTGTGTAAAAGAGGCCTCTTCTTCTTCTTCCGATTATTATTATTATTATTATTATTATTATTATTATTATTATTAAACCTGTTGATTGTTTAAAAAAAGAAATTGTGTTGCCTTTTTTCTGAAAACAAATTGTTATTTACATGTTCTTTCACATTTCTCGCTGTCGATCTTATTCATGTTTACATCACGCCCGTACTTCATTAATATAAAGCGGTGCGTTCACCAATTTGGAGAACCACCGACCGCTATCAATCAAACAGTTTGAAAAGGCGAACAAGAACGCACAACCAGGAGAAAAAAAAATCCTGGAAAATGTTTCCCATTGGACACAACTCAAGGAAGGAAATCAAGAAGTACTCCATACAAACAGGTACATCTCAAATGGTACAAGGATGAAGCCCAAAAACTGCAACAACATAAGACCAAATAATACATACAATAGCAATAGTAACGGGACAAAAGCAATAGCAATGGTAACAATACAGGGAAACAGCCTAAAGAAGAACAGAAATGCAGACCCAATGTGATGACCCAAGATCACCATATGGAAAAGGCTATTTGAAACGAAACGGATAAGAAACAGAACAAAGCAGGTGAAATGCCCAGTAATTGGAAAAAGCAATAGTTATCCCAATACTTAAAAAAGGTAAAGATTCGACTAATATTAATTCATATAGACACATATCATTAACAAACAACCTATGTAAACTCATGGAGATAATGATTAACAACAGATTAAAACACCATTTGGAAAGAAATAACCTAATATCTCCTAACCAGAGTGGCTTCCGCAACAAAAGATCCACCACTGATCAGCTGATTAGCCTAGAATCGCATATAAAATTGGCATTTAATGCAAAACGCAATTGCGATAGACACCTCATTGCCATCTTCCTCGACCTGGAAAAAGCATATGACCTACTTTGGACAAAAGGTCTAATTGCTAAACTAAACCACTATGGAATAACAGGTCGCGTGCATAAGTGGATAGCCAATTTCCTAACAAATCGCAAAATCCAAACTAGAATTGGCAACTATTATTCAGAAACGTATACACTAGAAAATGAAACACCCCCAGGAAGTGTAATAAACCCAACACTCCTTAACATTATGATAAATTATCTAGATCAATCAATTAGCCAGACTCAGATCGATCTATCACACTTTGCAGATGATAGCGATGTTTCGAAAGTAGGCAACCCCTCCAGCGTAACCGTTATCAGCAAACGACAAAAGAGCTTAAATACTATAGGAAACTTGTCTGATAAAAGGGTATTCAAAATATCAACAGAAAAAATAGGGGTTCTATTCTCCCCTCAGGCCAATACCAGAAGAGTCCCCCCACCCGTTACCTCAATAACATACCCATACGTTTTGAACGGGTGACCAAATTCCTGGGTATGTTCTTTGATGAGCATCTTACAAGGAAACAACATATAGAGAACTAATTAAAAGGTGCAACAGAGATATAACACTCCTCAATAACCTCAAACGAACAAATTGGGGAGCAAATTGGGGAGCTGACAAGAATACCTTCCTTATGATATACATATCTTTGATCAGATCCAAAGTTGACTACGGTTGTCAGGTCTTGAAGGGAAACTAGACAACTTGCAATTTAAGGCGCTAAAAATTTGCACAGGGACACTAAAAACTACATCTTTAGAAAAATGCAAATCCATGCAGGCGATCCACCTCTGCAACTACGTATAGAGGAGCTGCTATTAAAGTATGCGACAAGAATATCTACACAAGGAACATCGCACCCAACAAGGAAAAACATTGAAAGATGTAAAATCCCTCTCAGCCGTCGTCTAGTGCCCCAAGTACCTGAAGGAAGAACTATCCACGACATGACAATAGAATTAGGATTCAATAATATCCAAGCAAAAGAAATAACGTACCTTGATCCAACACCCTGAAAATCAAAAACACCCTCAATAAATTTGAGAGCAACTACATGGAGGAAAAATCAGAACAACCACAGATCTTAAAGCTGGAAATTATGAAAGAAATAGAAGACAAATACTATGGATTCACAAAAATTTTCACAGATGGAGCAAAACCAAAAGAACCCAATAGAACAGCAGGATCAATCTTTATCCAAGAGAGGAATATAGCATTAGGAAACAGACTACCAAACGACTGCTCAATCTATACTGTTGAATTCCGGGCGATTATGGAAGCCCTTAAATGGATTGTCGACAACAAACCAGAAATATCAGTCATACTCATTGACTCACTAAGCGTCCTACAATCACTTGAATCAAATGACTCGCATAGCAGAACAAATTTTCTGACAGAAGCAAATCTTACACTTAGAAAACTTGACAATAGTCAGCTAATAGTAGAATTCATGTGGATACCATCCCACATTGACATTCTAGGCAACGAAAGAGCAGACAAGGAGGCCAAACTCAGGTTACAAGAACTAACACCAACCGACACAAAATACAGTATAGGAAGTATATGGTCAAATTAGAAGAAAAACTGATGCAAAATTGCAGTCAATCTGAAGAACAAGCAGAAAAGGGAGAACGCAATTCAAAATCATGTGAATCGTATTATATTTAAATCAGAACTCCTCCACAGCCAGGACATGAAAATCGTCAAGCGTTTAAAGACAGGAAAGACACTTCTGGAAGGCTGTTTCGGCAGGTTTCTTGAAATAAACGCCATACGGGGAACTAACTGTCCCCACTGTCCAAACCTTGAATGAATATTTGCATTATGCAACACAAAGGAAAAAGTTCCGGGAGAAACAGACCAAAATGGATGCCTCGAGTTCGTACCCGGAATTGTTTTACCACCAAACAATAACCCAACGCTGTCCTATCTTAATATCATTTGTTTCCTCTATGATATAGGAAAGAAAGGAAAAATTTAAATTTTGTCTTTTTACCTTCCAATATATTTTCCGTTTGTAACCATCCATCAAAGGTTAGTATTGACTCCCCTCCACCTATTAATAACAAATATGCGACCATTGACGGGTTTATCAATAATATCAAGTAATATGGTAGAATCTAATAGATTAGGATTAAATGAATGCAGCGCAGAGATGGGGGGGGGGAGGGGGCAGGACAAATGAATCAAGAATTATAGGAAAAGCTGGAGACCAGCCTCTTAGGGTGTGGCGTTATGCCGGTGCACATACGGCGGACCCTATAACGATTGAAACAGATGGACCTGACCCCTATCGTCATGCTGCGACTATACGTACTCTATTTAGCAATGTCAATGATAACAGGCACCATACCAATTAGTATCAGTAAACAAGGCAATATGACACCCACCAACTCAAGCAATGCAAGTAGTAACAAACTAGAAGATAGCACATAACTATATATAATAATGTTAAATATCAAGTATTAAGGTAAAATAATCAAACTAGGATAGAATCATACACACCAAATTCCCACGAACCGCTGGTGGGTATCATAAACATTTAGACATAATACAACTACTAGGACCTGGTATACCGCCTAATCAACAAAGTACAAGGTTGATATGGCCAGCCACACAGGGTGGCAGTAGAAAATAGGAATATTAATTACATAGGGCCCCAAATTAACAACTATAAAGTGGTCAATAGCCCACACAATTAGGTCCTACGTACAATGCGGACTAAATAGGATAGGATATTATCAAATAAACATGGCAGAATTGGTAAAATACTACGAAACCTGGTCCAATAAACTAAGAGATATAAGGTGGTTCAAAACCAAAACCATCAGGCCCTGTAATATTAATTGAATCAAGTTAAAACTTAAAATACAAGCCATGTAAATAACTATTTTCTAGTAAACCCAATGGCGGATTGCACCTTTTGGTTAACACAATAATAATGTTCATCGGTACATAGAGTCTTTATTCAAAATTCCGTCAAGACGACAAAATTTATATTTTGGACAAAGGGGTGCAAAACTTTTTACCAATGGATAAACGGGCACTTTGCGTGGTGCCCATATGGCTCTCTCGGACCCTGATCTCCCTTTCCGGTTCTGGATATGATAGCTGATTAGGTAATGCAGACTGTGTTAGGATGAGTATGTCCGCTACGATTCCAACTCATCTAATATCCTGCGGGGCTTATGTAGCCCCGGAGTTGGACAAAACTAAAAAGCATACGGTGTATGCATTAAAGCGTACGTGGGTGTGGCACTAATTCCCTCCCGTACGAGTAACTAAATATCCAGCAGTGCTGGAGCTAACTAGACGCATATGTCCGAATGGGCGAAAGCGTGTCTAATTGAATCGAACGAACGAACAAACAGTTTGGAGATAAGGTCTATACATGGCAAGATTGGTGTACCCCTAATAAACCTGGTCCTTAAAAATTAGGTCTAATAAAGTGTTTAAAGCCCAAAAAACCATCAGGCCCGGTCTCACAATGAGACATCAATGGAATTAATCAATTTAAAACTTAAGATAATAACCACGTCAGTTATAATAGGTAGTAATTAACCCATCAACGAATCGTAACTAACCCACCAAAACATACAAAGCACAGCGAGTTAATATGCATTATTCCAAATTCCGGCAAGACGGCAAATATTATGTTTGGAATAGAGGGGCAAATTAGTATATTTGGATGTGGATCACAGTCTGTGGCGCCTTGGTGGCTCCCTTTCCTCCTTTCTCCAGTTCCACGGTCGGACATGAAAACTGACGAGTGATCGGTGCTCACATTCAAGCGCACAGGGATGAAGTTCTGATTGGTGCTAATAACTAAAGCTCCCACGGTGTGGGAATTAACGAGATGCACATGCCGGAATGGGCGAAAACGACAATAATTAAAGTTCAGTCAGTCAGTCTGAGATCATTCATGATTCATTCATTCTTTTTGAGTTCTTGCCTTCGAACAGACCAAATCGCACATTCTAACTGCTGAACACAACCCCACTCGCTCACAGCACCAAAAAAGTCAGTTGATCTTGTTAACCAAATAAAACTGCGTAGCTCAGGAGACATTGCAGCCCGCACAGCAGTTCCGACGAGCTGAAGAGGCCCAGCAGCCCGCCCAGCAACCGCCATCCTGTATCGACCTGCAGCTGCGGCCAAGCAGCCCGCCCAGCAGCCCGCCGTTCAGTTGCGACCTGCAGAAGTGTATCAGCAAGGGAACACATTTACATGATATGAGTGCGAAAAGTATCGCATCGGCCTTATTGAGAACGGCGAGATGGGTATTCCGAATCATAAGGCCCAAGACCAACTAAATCATTGTACGGTGCAGCACAAGCTAACAGGTAAATAAATACCTAGAAGTTAGCAATGTCGGACTAGTAACAATTAGCGGGCACAAAGCACTATTGCAATCCAAACCAAAGAGTGACATCAACAAACACCCATCCAATTGACAACACCAGCACCCAAGCAAGCAACAAGTAATCATGCAACACCATCTAAATCGAAGCCACCCAAAGCGAAGATGATATATAATAAAATTTTAAAACTGACTATACAAGCAGAAAGACACCAAACAGCGGATGTAAGAGCTAAAGAAATATGGCACCATCATCAGCAGGATCATGAAACTATAGGACAGGGAAGGCAGAGAATCGGAAGTGGTGCTGTTAAAATTTGAAGCAATTATCCCGCCACTCCCAGTTCGACTAGGACCTTATGGACAGTACTTTCGACTAGAAGAATACAAGATTAAACCTAGATTCTACCGAAATTGCATGGGATGGGGACATTACATCACCAAATGCAACTTTAGGACGCGCTGTAACAGGCGTGGAGGAAAACATCAATGGAAATGTCGGCACCAAGACCAGAAATGCGCTAATTGTTCAGGAGAACATCATCCCAAATTATGGGAATGCCCAGCTACCATCAGGGAAGTAGAAATAACAAGGCTTATGGAGATATCAAACATACCTTATCAAGAGGCAAAGAACATAATTATGAAACGAGGTGGAAAAGAAAAATACCCCAAAAGCAACAGTAAGGAAGTAGGAATACCAAATAACAACGAGAAATACGATCAACCAATGGATAACACAAAAACTACACAAAGAGAAGAAAAAATCAAAGCCGAGCCTCACAGCAATAGTAACAAGACCAAAAACAGGAATCATCAAACAAATGGAATAGACAATAATACAGGCAAAAACCTATTGAACAGGACAGAAGCCCCAAATAATAGATCAAATACCAGCAGTAATAATACAGGAAAATGTGAAAAGAACACGAAGCTTCAAACAAGTACCGAAGAGAAACTAATTAATGAAGGTAAAACCAAAACTAATATAGAACAGATCGTCGTGCAAGGAACTCAAACAATACGCGCGACAGGTAATAGTAACACCAAAAACATGCACCAGTACACCTAAATATCAGCAGATAGAATGCAATATCGGCAGGGACAAACCGGAGGACACCCAGAGCATAACAGGTAACAATATGCCAACACCATGTAGTAGAGAAATAGCATACCTCAGCATACTCAAATGCATTCGAGACCTACTGAAGATAGTCATCAACCTATCAAGAAATTATCAGATGCCGGCCCAGCAAGTATTTCAAACCCAATACAGGAATTTAAAACTGGATTAAGCACTCACTTTATACACTTCTACCACAACCAAAAAGCACTGATAATCTGGCAGTGGAACTGTAGGGGAATTAATAAAAACATTCCCGAATTGAAAATTAGACTTATGAACAAACCAATCAAATCGGACATTATATGTATCCAAGAAACCCACCTCGACTCCAGTAAATACCACATCGCAAAAATACAAGGATACTCAAACAAGATTTATCTATAACAGGTTCAACTAAAAGAAAGGAGGAGGCCTCGCAATTTTTATTAACGACAATCTACCCAACGTAATACCCGGGACCACAAAGACACTGCTAGACCGTTAACAGAAGCTCGAGTATCAATCTGTTAAACTGCACACAGGGAAAACAAAAATAACTATCTATAAGGTATATGACACACAGAAGGAAACAGCCCGACCAACTTAGAAACCTACTTCAACATGACTGGAAGCCAAAGCAAATATACCATCACATGCGGAGATCCTATAACCAACTGTGGGGAGGACTGTATCAAGATAGAAGGGGACGAACAATTGAAAAACGGATAGAATCTTCTAATTTGGTAATATTGAACAATGGAACCCACACCAGAATCAACCCGGAAAATGGATCAATCTCAACGCCGGATTTAACCATATGCACACCTAAAGTCACAGAAATAGCTAATTGGGAGATTTGTCTAGACAGTACCGTCGGTAGCGACCATTTTATGATACAAACAACAGTCAATATCTTAATTCCAGTAACCAACACCCTAAATATACCTTGATGGAGATTTGGTAAAGCTAACTGGAGCACATTTCGAACCTTTTGCGAGGGAATAGAAGAAGAGCAACTATATGATGAAGACATAGAAGAATTTAGTAACAAAATCAACACAAACAACTACTGCAGCCGCTATCAGCATCCCTAAAACTAGAGGTGGAAGTGTAAAACCATCGGTTCCATGGTGGAATGAAGAATGTAAATCTGCAATAAAGGAGAAAAAAGCCTTCAATAAAGTTAGACGATAGAAATTATCATCAGACTTCGAGCAACACAAGGAAAAGTAAAAGTACGCAAAGTTATTATGGCAGCAAAGCAGAACACGGACAGAATTCTGTTCATCTCTGAATATCAGGGCTAATGCAAAACAGGTGTGTCACAAAATAAATCGATCAGAGGGAAAGCAGCACCAACCAACCTAAAAGTCCCAGGGCAACTAACCAACCAGGACAACAGCGAATAAAATAATAGCCCACTTCGCAGGGATGAGCAGTAACGCAAACCATTCAACCAATTCTCAGAAACATCAATCCCAAATTGAAATGAGATACCCTCATTTATTTATCGATCAAGTGGAACCAAACAACTTACTCAGTATTGACTTTACAATCGATGAATGGAAAAGAGCTCTTCAAGGAAAATGGACGACTTCACCAGGTGAAGACACATTAGGTTATGAAATCTATTAAAACATCCCCTAAAACATCGAAATAGCTATATTACACTTTATCAACACAATATTGGGACAGGAAAAATCTCCAGCTCGTGGAAGCAAGCGATAGTTATCCATATTCCCAAACCAGGTAAGAACTGCATAGATATCAATTCATATACACCCATATCACTGACCAACAATATTTGCAAAATTATGGTAACCATGATTAATAATAGACTGAAACATCATCTAGAAAGAAGTAAACTATTATCACGAAATCAAAGATTTTTCCGGAATCAAAGATCAATGATGGATCAGTTAATCAGATTAGAAGCTAACATTAAACTGGCCTTTCGTGCAAAAGAAAATGCGATAGGAACTTAATAGCTATATTCCTGGATCTAGAGAAAGCCTACAACCTCATCTGGACTAAAGGTCTGATCGCAAAGCTTTGCAATTATGGTATCACCAGCCGAATGCATAAATGGACCTCCAATTTCCTGACTGATCGAGAATCCAAACCAGAGTAGGGGATCAATTCTCAGAAACCTTCGAACTTGATAACGGGACTCCGCAAGGAAGCGTTCTGAGTCCCACTCTGTTGAATATTATCATCAACGACCTGGAACAATGTTTAGATCAAGGATAAGTAGACCTATCACAATTCACAGATGACAGCGGCATCTGGAAAGCGGGAAACCCTTTCAGTCAATCCGTTGTCAGCGAATTGCAAATGTGTCTAAACAAAATCGGCCTATGGGCCGACAAGTGGGCTTTTAAAATATTAACACACAAAACTATAGGTGATATATTCACACCTGAAAGGAAACAGATGCCAAGATATCTCGACCTAAACCTAAACAACAAGCCAATCCAATTTGAAAAAGTAGTTAAATTCCTAGGAATGTATTTCGATGAAAAGCACATAACAGAATTAGTTCGAATGTGCATTCAGGTCAGGAACCTTAAAGGATCCAATTGGGGAGCGGATCAGAAAACTTTGCTAACGCTGTACAGATCCCTAATTAGATCTAAGTTAGACAAATAACTGCCTTCTTAAAAAAACTGGACAGTATCAAGTTTAAGGCGGTTAACATCTGCACCGGTACTCTGAGGGGTGCCTCAAGTGAAGAATTGCAAAAAGCAGCCATGTGTTTCAGTACGTGATTTACAGTGGAGAACAGCATACAAGCATTGGTGGAAAACTACCACTGGACCTAAGGAGGAGAGAGATGCTACTTACATATGCGGCAAGCTTATCAGTATATGAAACAACACACCCTACCCGCCAAATAATTGATAGGTGCAATAAACCATTCAGTCGAAAACTAGTACCACACAAACTTGGTGGGAAAAACATCCACGAATTCTCAACTGAAATAGGTTTAGGGAGGATTCAAGTGGAACAGGTAGAGTATTAAGACTCGGCACCATGGATATGCAAAACACCAACTATTAACTTTGAAGCCACTACATACGAACACAAGGAAAATCAACTCCTGGAAATTAGATAAAAACAATCCTCTCAGATATACACAGGAAATACCACTCATACCATAAAATGTACACGGATGGATAGAAATCAACCTAAACCAACCAAACAGCCTCAGCAGTGGTGATTCAGGACGAAGGAGTTATACTGGGGGCGAGACTACCAGATGACTGATTCATTTTCACAGCAGAATTTTGGGCAATTAGAGACGCTCTAAAATGGATAAAGACGAACCCAATGCCCAAAACTGTCGTAAGCAGTGACTTCTTCAGTGTACTCTAATCACTTGAATCGGGTAATTCCACGAGGAGAGAGAATTATTTTAGCGTACGTAAACCACATACTGAACAACTAGTAATCAAGGGCTACATTGTGGAATTCATTTTGGTACCATCCCACATTAACATATCAGGCAATGAAGGGGCAGATAAGGTAGCTAAAACGAGGGTCAACGATAACAACGTATCCACAGTGGTATACAGCATACAAGAACTATATAGCTTTATTCAACACAAGATCGACGAACAGTGACAAAAATAATGGGATAACAGTTAGAAAGACAGGAAACTATATATGTATATGATGCAACCAAAAATCAACAGAAAAACCCAACCACCTAAACTCATCAAACCCAACAATACGAAAATAGTAAACAGAATCAAAAGAGGACTTATATTACTACAATTACATTCAATGTTTACATCAAGTACTTGCCTGAAACACAGATGCGCAGGTTGATGTATGCAGGCAACATTGCTCTCGGGACCCAAAGCCGCTCGTTTACTGAACTTGAGGACTGAACAAATACCTGGAGGAAATGACGGACTTCTTCAAGAAATGGCGCCTACAGCCAAGCACAACAAAGACAGTCCCCAGAGTCTTCCACCTTAATAATGCAAATACAAACCGTGAGCTTTGCATCCAAATCAATGGGCAGCACATGAAACACGACCCGATACCTACATACCTTGGTGTGACTCTGGACAGATCACTGACTTTCTATATACCAACTGAAGAAAACTTAAGCAAAACTGAGCACTCAAAACAACCTACTCCGCAAACTGGCTGGCTCAACCTGGGGTGCTATTGCTCAGACACTCAAGACATCAGCACTGGCCCTCTGTTATTAAACAGCTGAGTATTGCGCTCCTGCCTGGACTCGATAGTCCCATATCAAGTTAACTGACGTCCAGCTCAACACATCAATGCGCACAATCTCTGGAACACTACGTTTTACTCCTTTACCATGGCTGCCGGTACTCAGCAACAATCCTCCTCCACATCTCCGTCGCCTGGAAGCAACCACAAAACTGCTGGCCATTGAAAAACTTCCACTGTACATGGACATCACCTCATATCCAGTTGTCCTCTTGGCTTCGAGACATCCAATCTGTTTAGGTCCGTTGCCGCAGGATATGACCGCTGTTTCGGCATGGAGTGATATGTGTGCTTCAACAGATGTTGGAAACCACTCCCTCATAGCTGAGACATCTGTCTGCCCTACTGGCTTCAATCTTTCACGACATCTATGGACCAAACTGAACCGTTTCCGGATAGGTCAGGGTCGTGGTGCAGTCGGCCTTGTCCGATGGGCCAGGGAACTGACTCTTCCTGTAGCCATGGTGCTGTACAGACCATGTCACACACTGTGAACAACTGTCCACTGACATAGTTCCCCGGTGGACTGCAGGCTGTACACCTTGCTGAGAATGACGCTGTTAAATAGTTGGGCACGCACTGCATACGATAAATAAATAAATTACTACAGGAAAGTATAGGAAAGTACCTCCAAGACGCACTAACTAGAGGACCATACTGCCCTTTTTTTCCATCAACAGAAAGCCTGGAAAAAATCTTTAATATATGTCCAAAGTATCAACTATAGGGAAGGGAATTAATAAACAACTTCAAATCGCTAAGAGTACCTTGCAACTATCGAGAATTCTTGAAGTCTAGTGGTACCAATGCCAATGGAATTTGGACGAGCATAATCAGATTCATTACCAAGATAGGAAAGATAGGTAAGATATAACTAGGTGGTAAACAACATCAATATCGCCAAAATATTGTAAGTACATAATGCATCCAAGCGAACACAATCCAGGTGTGGCCTTGAGAGAGGAGCAGGGTGGCCGAATTGGCTGATGTAGGAAAATCTGGACTCGGGTCCTTAGGGCCCTGAATCGCCTGTGTGCGTAGTTGGACCCAATTTTGGCTGTGAAAGCATGTCCTGCCACTCCTACGTCGCGCCTTAGGGTGGCATGATTGGTTATGCGCAATGCAACTTAGTAACAGATCAACAAAACCCTGCATCAATAGAGTACACACAGCACAACACAGCTCTCTGAATCAGTTACATTACCTTGAAGACCTAACATGTATCAAACATCTTCCTAAGCTCGGGAACTCATGCCTCAGACTATTATCTCCATTCCTATAACTTTTCTCCTATAGGGGTTGTTTCGGTTCCCAAAATAAAAGTAAGGATTCATAAATTAGGAATTTAATATAAGCCGCCAAATAAATACACAACAATGTGGTCAAAGCCCAGGACCATCAGGCCCAGCTGCACAATGCGGCAACTAATGTATAGCTGATCAAGGAGTAGACCCCCAAATTAGACAAATATAAGGTGGTAAAGCCCAAACCATCCGCCCCCCCCCCCATGCAGAGCAATAACGTAATACGTAAATACCATAACCATGAATCCGAACGATTGGTGTTAGTCACTGACCTTAATATTAGAACTTTATAATGTGGTTAACTCCATAAACCATCAGGCCCAGCTGCATATGCAGCAAAATTGATACAAATTACAATTGAACATAATAGGAACCCTGGTTGGTATTGTTAAGTTACCAATAATATGGAACCGAACCAACGCCATCTTGCTAGCAAACCACAGAGATTCCGTGTGTCAAACTCATGCAAGATGACAAATATTTCTTATTTCGGTCTAACCTAACACAATTAACCCATGGATGTCAGAGGCCTTTAGGTGTCAGAGGCATCCCCCTTGCTCCCCTTCACTCCCTTTCTCCGGTCGGACATGGTAATTAAGAGTTCTGCTGTGTATACTCTAACGCGGAGACTCCCCCTCACGTGATAAATCAATTAACCCAAGGTATGATGCAGCCTCGACCAAGATGATTGTGTGTGCGGCTCAACTCCCACTCCCACTTAGGTCAATTTGGGCATAATTGTCCCGAAATCTGACAAATTAAGTAGCATACTTTTTATGCAGTAATGCGTGTGGGAGTGTAGCTCTGATTCCCCTACCCAAACGATAAATCAAATAGCCCACGGTGTTGGCATTAAATGGTTACGAATGCCCAGAGGGGGGCATGCAACTTAAATTCAAGATAAATAAGTAAGCAGTCTGTAGATGAATTCACGACCAGTTCAGCTAGTGAGCACTTCTGAGATGGAGTTGAGCAGATCAGCAGGACACGGCGAGGCGCCATTCCGGTTGCCAGCCTCTGCCATAATACCAACCACAGCACTATTGGCCATTAGGTCCCTAGGCAAAGCTCTAGCTAGTATCTGGAGCTTGCGAGCTGGAGTTAACAGGACAACGCTCCTACCAGCAGCAGTTGAGTCAGTCCTTACACAGGATCCTACCACCCACCCCTTTAAATTGTTGAATGGACCAGATGCACCCAAACAACCTTGACAACACTACGGCAGAAAATAACAACAGATGCTGAAATTCAGACTGTTATCAGCATACCTATGATCCCGAGTATCACCAATACAGATGAAACTGTTCCAGTTTACCGGAACATGAACAAAAACATACCAAGTACAAGAAGAGAAAACGGGATGTTGAGGAAGAAGCACAAGAGGAAGAAGAGGAGGGCAACCCAGACCAACAAAGATTAGCGGATATGGGACGCTATGGAGGATACAAAGAAGAACAGCGACTTTACAAGTTCTGTGAAATACCTGGCTTGGAGATCCCTGAGGTCCCGTAAACCTAGGCCACGTCAGCGGCAGTTTGGAGTCAGAATCCTGGAACTACTACCGTGAGGCTTATGAAAAACACCACCTGTCCACCCTGATGGAGGCTGCTGAACTAGTTAACAACAGTTCATGGGTTTGATGCGTATCCTGAGCAGCAGCACTAAGAAACTCGAGCGCGGTAGAATGTATGGAAGAGAACATCGCCCGCAAAGCTTTCAGTCTGCCGTCCTGACAGCCCTTGTAAGAGCTATTACTAAGCAAATGCCTCATTTATTTAGGGATTCCAGTTTGGCTCTGAAACCCGACTTGGTAAAACTATATAGAACATAATTTGATTCTTTTGTCATCGTTCAAAATTATACTTACATTCTAATATTGACGTACATAGTAAGGAGTCTCTTTGACTCGTACTCTCTAGACTATCTTAGGTTATAATATGTACACTTGTTATACTTAATTCAAAATTTAAGAAGGAAAATATTTAAATAAATATAAGCGTGGTTTTAATAACAATTGTGGCTGACACATAATTGGTAATAGGGAAATGCCGTAAAATAAAACTTGGAAGAATTGGACCTTGTACGCCTTAGGTGTTTCAGAAGGCGCTCCGGCTGACGTCTGTGCCACCCGTCCGAGTCTTTTCACTCCCTTTCTGTTCTGACAATCAAAGACAACTGTGTGAGCCGATTCCCACTCGTCTAGTAATCAGGTGCCCCGAAGAGCGTCTGCGCAAGGAACCGAGATGGCGTCATAAGGGCTCTGTCTAATCACTCCTGACGTCTCATAGTACAAATGGATACAGCATTATTATGAGTGTGTGTTGGTACGGTTCCCACTCATTAACTCCACAGTCGCTGGGGGCTTAATTACCCCGAATATACAACTGAATTAAGCAGCATACTTTCTATACATTAGTGCGTACGGGAGCGTGGTTCGAATTCCCTCCCGTACGATTAATTACATATCCCACCTTTGTGGGAATTAACTCGTCGCACATGCACCAGTGAGCGAAAGCGACGTTAACTCAAGGAAGCGAAGCGAGCTGTCTAGAGATATTTGAACTAGGACTATTCTCAGAGCTGAAAACTGATGGATCCAGTAGTGTGGCGGAGGCAGTCGAAGATTATGTAACCAGTGGGCGTTTTGGCATGCCGAAGTGAAAATAAAACAACCCTTTATAGGGCTTTTATTGCAAGCCTGAAATTCGAACCGTCCAACTGACTGAGACCGTTCCTGTGTCCATCGACAGAGGATTGATCTCAGCCATTTTAAGGGCCAAAAAGAATTACACAATTGCCAAAGTGTTTTCCTTTCGGCATCGAAAAACCATTTTGCCAGCAACTATCTTTATAAGCAAATTTAATCTTGAACCACCGATCTAAAACCTGACTCTAAGTCATATTACACTCGACTGAGATCACTAAAACAGTAATGGGCTACATTAACCCGATTTTGATCTATTTTTCGGGAAAAAATTGAAGTATACTGTGTACACTAAATTAAAAAGAGGGCGCATTAGGTAAATTTTAAACTAATTAGCCTGATCTCAGTTACAAAGTGCTTATTAGGCGCAATTGATTGATAGGGCCAGCCCGACTTAGAAAAAATTGGGTGTACATCTATTGCGTTCCAAAAGCATTTCAGCTGCCGCATCACGATTCCGACTATGCCTTTCCCTCCCATTTTTCTTCCAGAAACTTCAAATAAGTAGTATGGTTTGCATACATTAATGCCTCAAATGGGTACTTGCTACGCATTCGATGAGTAATTACAAAGTGAGTTGTGCGCACATTAATTTAATTTGTGAATAACGTGCTTTGAACGAATTCGGGTTACAGACGTGCATGGCCAAATGGCCGATATACATGTACAATCCAAGATCAGTTAGCCAGGTGTGCCATGCAACTCTAAGTATAACTATAACTCCCTTTCCCCGCCTCAGTTATGCCTTGCTAAACATGGTATGCACTCAGGGGCGTACCTAAAGTATTCGGCACATGAGGCGGATCCTTCCTTATATTTCGATCCTACAGTATTGACATCAGGAACGTCAAGGGAAAAGACAACTAAGAGCAGATGCACTTTCAAGCGTATAGAAATATTATATTGTTTTTCCGCCACTCATAAGATTTTCATGTAAATTTTGTCACATGTATATTTGACTAATAGTTACAAGAAAGCATTGATAAATAAATCTTTCTTTTTCTCTATGAGGGAAGGTGTTATGTATATTTAATTTGCATTGATTGTCTGTTGGGATTTTTATTCATTATTTGCTATGGATATTTGTATTTTGGAGCTGGCCTTGTCCAAAATCAAGTCCATTTTCTACCTGACATGATTCATTGATTTTGGTTCGGTAAACAAGATATTTATCTCAATCTGAGTACAGAACATTGGAAATTCCCCACAAAATGCCGGATCTAACACATTTTATATTATAATTTTAGTAACAGACCTTCTAATAATAAAAAAGATTTTATCTTGTATACTTTTGGAACCTTCCAGAATAAAGCATTCATTAGGCAATAGCTTTTATAGAAAATACTAATCGTGAACAGAGGTCAGGTACAGGACTACATAATTTTGTTCACCTAGAAATTATTCAGTTGCGCTGTAACATCTGAGCAGAATCAGTTGTATTATTATTGTGTCAAATATTTCATTTGGGATTGATTTATTCAAGATATTTAATTCAAATTATTCTTATCATGAAATACAAAGTGCTCAAAATAACAATCTTGGAAAAAGTGACTTGCATTGATAGTAAAATTCAAACAAATATATTTTCTTGGATATTATTAATATCGTGATTCAACACATGATTATTATTCATTGGCAGATGATTATTATTAAGGCCATTACAGGCACATCAACACTTCCAGTACTGGATTTATTTTGAAATACCACTAAAGTTTATTCGGATCTTCAGTCTTTAGGACTTTTGTTATTAATTCTAGGATTATTTCGGATTTAATTCGCAATACCGTAAGTTATTTTTACATCTTCACTTTCTGATCTAGGGCAATAAATTATTTGTTGAATTTTGGAAAACATGATGGTTATCACACTTTTCTATTCCGTATTTTAAGGCCACAGAATCGTGTTATAAAATTATGAGAGAAATATCGCAGAGAGGAAATAATAAGATCGTTTGATCCATAAACATTGATGCACTAAAGCTGGACTAAAGAAGAAAAATATAAACGTTTCTGAAAATATAAATGGTTCACAATAACGATCATGACGCTCTGAACTGAAATTCACAGTTACGAAAAGCAAATTAATAGAACATAATAATGTAAAAATGTAAACCTACAATTGTTGTATATTTTCACGCTTACTTCAAGCCGCGTTTCAGACCCAAATAATGGACCGTATAACGTTATACCGTACTAAATAAAATTGATTTGTCAGCTGTATTTGACACAAGCACTTGCTTCCGCAAAAGTTTTTGTACATAGACGTTCTGGAATAATACTCATGCTTCCGTCATTAATATTGTATTCCGAAGATCACTGTCTGGAAACACTAGTTCAAGACCACAATCTAGGTGACATCATACAAAATGATTTTTAAAACAAATCACAATATTTTCTGTCAGTAGTAACTGCATTTCTGTTTGGTAGAGATATGAATGATTGTGTTTCAGCTTCAATATTTCGTCTTTCCTTATAAGCCAGGGAACATCCAGCTTTGTCTTTCATGCTATAGGGGCACTCATTTTTCAAGTATAATTTATGTATCATTTCGATCAAGTTAATATCTTTATCGACGATTAATTAAGACTTTAATGTTGAATATACGTGATGACTAATGTTGACAAAGGTTTTTTAGGGAATCGAAATAGCGACGTTGCATTATGGGTATTTGCGTACACAATCGTGACATCTGTGAAAACAACCAATTACCTCACTTTTATGAGTATCCTCATACCGGATACCAATGAGACCTTTCTTTTGATAGGAATAAAATAAGATCTAGTTATCTGCTCTTAAATTGTACTAATTTGTATTTCTTATCAGTCATAGCATGTATGCACATGAAAATGTAATACCATTTGTCTGATCTTTAGCTATTCTTATTTATAATAGAACCGGAGAACTGATAATCCATATACAGGCTGAATACTTGTTATCTGTGAAGTAGATTTTCATCGCTGTAAATACTTTATTTCAATTTGAATGTTAACTAGGGTGTTACGCCAAGAACAAGGATAATCTATACCGATTCTTAGCATCCCTTCATTGCCGCCTGACACATATAATAATTCAACTTGATATCACACCAATGCCGCCTGACATGTGTTATAATTCAGCTTTATATCCCACCAATGCCGCCCGACGTGTGATAATTCAGCTTGATATCCCTCCTTTGCCGCCTGACGTGTGTGGTAACTCGGCTTGATATCTCTTCAATGCTGCCTGATACATGTGTAACAATTCAGCTTCATATATCTACAATGACTCCTGATATATGTGTGACAATTCAGCTTGATATCTCTCCAATGCTGCCTGACACACGTACAACAATTCAGCTTGATATATCTCCAATAACTCCAGATATATGTGTGACAGTTCAATTTTTTATCTCACCAATGCCGACTAATATATATGTGATGATTCAAATTAGTATTTCTACAATGTCGCATGACATTTGTGTGATAATTCATCTTAATATATCTCCAATGTCGCCAGCTAATCGTCTCCCTAAAGCTTTTTGTGGACAAATATTCTGATGCAACTTTAACGTATATATAATAAACACCCGTCGTTATATGTGAGAATAATCCAAGATGACTAATGGGTTCATCACCATGCAATAATTTAATGAATTTGAAACATTATTACGCATTTAGTTAAACTACTGAAAAATACATATAATAAAATGCTTTTTTCCATCGATCGTTGCGACGGTGCGGGGCGCCAGTGGGGCAATGTTTGTTAATGGCGCCTCTACCTTGCTACAGAGAACAGTTTTAGTATCAGTTATAAAGCTCCCTCATCTCTCCTCCTAAAATATCATGTTTGTGAAAAATACCCCCCCCCCCTTACATTAATTTGAGGTGAAATACTATGAAAATTTCAGCTGGAAAAAAGGATCCCGACAGCATTCCTTTCACTTAGCCCCATTGGCCCTCCTACTCCCCCTCGGACAACCCATTGATGTAATGTCCTGATGAAAGGCACTTAACTGCATCTATCTTAGAAATTATTTTGCCAAAAACAAAAACAAAAACAAAAAAAATGTGCTTGAAGTCTTATGCACGTAGGTGAATGAAACAAACGTAATATCAAAGTATTTTACAAGTCCATGACTTCTAACCATCTAATTATCATTATTCAAACGTTAATCAAGTGAAACGATTTTGAAGCATATTTATTGATTATGAAACATATCTGTCAGATGTTGTATGAAAGGATTGGGATCAGATCTTAATTATATAGGCGCCGATAGATTAACTTGAGGGAGGCACTTGAGGGTCAAATGATAATTATATAGGCGTCATAGGTTTAACATGCAGAAGAAGGTGTGGGGTGAAAAGTATTTATTACGTCATATAAACACATACTGTCACACACAAGGGTACGGCAATGTTTATAGATACACAACTATACCCTTACATGCAAACACTTGCTATATCGCACAATGGTAAGGCAATATTTATAAACACATTAATATACCCTTACATACAAGCACATACTATCACAAGAAAAGGGTAAAATGGGATTTTGAGTTTTAGTTGACAACGACAATGACAAACACAAAACATACCCAAACACAAGTTTTGGCAAATAAGATTTGTAAATGTCTTTTCTAGATATCTATGTACCCCTGCAAAAGACCGTTTATTTTCTTCTACTCCTCTCCCTTAGTGGTTCCACCAGAATGGTTTAGCACCGCAGGTCTCACATATCTGACCCACCCCCTTTCTTTCTAATTTTCTTCCATGATATCTTGGTGTAGGCTCCTTCTCCTGATCAGGGATTCAATCTGGTTGACTTAATCTTCGGAATTTCCTGGACCTTCACTCAGTTGACACTGAGGCGCTGGAAGTATGGTTCTATCTTCTGACGCTCTTTGTTTTTCTCCTCCTGGAAGGTTGCCTTAATTTTAGCCACTTCCACCTCCATTACTTCTTTTCCAAACCTTTTAGCTGTTTAAGTGTGGTCAACTCACTGCGGACATGACTTTGGTTGGGGTAACATCCCATTTACTCTGTATGCTAATGGAATTATTCTACCCTCTCCATCAAAACTGACGGCTTCCCTAAACGTCCCGCCTTAGCAAGGTCGGACGGTTGTCCTTCTTTTCTATCTATTGAATCGGCGACTATCACACCTGATGATGATCTTGAAACAGAGACATCTGCGACCCTCCGTCCATGTACGTCTACTTACTAAACGCACAGCGTACCATTTATTCTTCAAATGGGTGCATGGTACCCATCTGAAGCATTAATTGTGTGCACAGCACACTAATTAATTAGTAATTAAGGAGGAGGAAAAAGGAGGGAAGGCATAGCCGGAGTCGCAAAGCGGCAAAGAAAATAGTTTTGAAAGGCTGTGGATGTAATATTAATCAACTGTTAGCGACAAGAACCAATAACGTGTTAGCCACATATACTAATTACGACATTCAGATTTAATTTTATCTAAATGGTGTGCATAATATTTCCAAATATTAAAACCAATACATGAGTACATGTTACTCATTTCAATTTAGTATCACGCACAGTTTCTTTTAGTTTCATGGTTATATTCTGGACGGTGGTTCGATATCGGTCAAATTTGTGATTGTAACAAGCATAATCAGATGGGGTTTTCAAAAACAATATGGAAAAACCCATACTCTCAGGCAATTTTAATCTGTCTGCCGCTGGAGAGCTCCATCGCTAAGTATCTCAGGGTAAGTCCTCGGGAAAGCTGATGCTATTCCGGCCGTCCTTTGTGCTGCAGTCCCAGAACAATTGCAATCAACTTATGTTGGTCCCCGGTGGTGTGCATTGGCGGAGGTGGGGGGGGGAGACTGATTTCAATCCGGCTGAAAGCAGGACAGACTAGCCGACCTAGTTTATAGTCACAACACTTGCAAATACCTTGCCCGTCACTTGTAGTTCGGGCTTCTTTTCAGGGCTGCTGCACGCCTGGTTTTGCACCCGCTTCCCCATGTTTCCCTTAGTGTTCTGGTCTTTTCGTTTGTACTCATCGACTTGATGCATGTCGGGGGCTGGGGGTAGGTCGGTTATCTTCTGTGTCGTTCTACCCTACGCCCCTTACTTCCTTGTATTGAATAGCAGGCTGGTAATTAGCTGCGTGAGGCATCATGTGGAACCTACACAGGTGGTTCATCAGCTCTTCCTACATCGATGTTGATGGCTTGGCGGTTGGTGTCTGACTGGAGAAGAATGATGGCACGCTTGACTGACTTACCTTAAATATTGAACGTGTGGCGCAAATCGGTCATGTACATTCGGGTAATGTGCACACAGTGTGAGAAGCACTCATTCGACATCTTACTGTGTGCACCGCACACTTAATAATTACTCATTCCTGAATATGAAAAGGAGGAAATCGGCGACAGAGGGCGCCTCAAATACTCTGGAGAGCTTCAAAAGATCCAGGGCTGAAAATTTGACTTTTATTTGCCAAATGAAAGATAAATTGTCGACTTTCATCTTTTGTAAACGTTTTTTTAAGTAGAATTTTGAAAACAAACGCTGTACTTGTGACTGTGATCAAGGGATAAGGTTTAGTTATAAAATGGTTAGGAAAGGATTGTATGTATGTATGTATGTATGTATGTATGTATGTATGTATGTCCAGCTCAATCCATGGTTTAGATTATTAAAGATTTAATTTCTTTATTATAAACGGATTATTCCAGCTAAATTATTGATACTGAGGTGGGAAACTGGTGGTCTGGTCCTGTTACTACCTTATATACTTAGTTCTGATGACCCGGTCATTGGTATTTGTTCTTAATTTTTCCACTCGTTGCCATCTGGGTTTTGATGGTCTGGGTTTGTGACTAACAAATATTGTATAACTTTTAACTGTGTGACGGTTGTGTCTTAATCTGTTATGGTTCATATGTTTACCGTTTTCATTAGTATTTATTTTAAGGGGTATTTTAGCAATCGGTTACTACGTAGTGCAGTAGGGTCCTTATGTTCTGGACATACAACCGCCTTATATTTTTAGAGTGGACCAAACTAATGGATCATATTCAGTGCCAGATTTAGGCATAAGCTAAACAAGCTATAGCTTAAGGCCTCACAGTCTAAACTCACAGACTGAAGGGGCCTCTCAAATTTATTTTATACCAAATAGGGCCTCTACAATTTCCCATAGCTTCGGGCCTCGCTATGTCTAAATCCGGAGCTGATCATATTACTAAATTCTTATTGCTTTGAGTGTTGCCATACTGTGCGGCGGGGCCTGATACTCTGGGATTAAGACCACCATATAATGGTAATGTTCTTTTGAGGGTCAGGAAGTTTGTGTGTTGCACCTTGATCTTCTTACCGGGTACCATCGGCAATAGGAGAGAGAGAGAAATATTGAGAGTGTTCTTTTTATTTTTTTAAGTATTGTTCCTGTAGTAAGATAGAGACAGTGCATGCAATGGCGTACTAAAGGGGGTGCGAGGGGATCGGCCCGCCCCGGGTGACAGCCAGAAGGGGGGAAGGGCATCGGGAGAGTTGAAATACCCCAGTACAAGTTTTCAAACCAAATGAAAAATTCGCCAAAGTAAAAGTTATTTCCAATTTGCTTATGAGAGCGCTGTACTGTTTAAAAACCTACTTACAAACATAATATATTTCATAATATATTTTTATGTATGTTTACATTTTAAAATTATTTGTGGGGATGCCAAAGGAAGGATCCGCCTCATGTGCCGAATACTTTAGGTACGCCCCTGAGTGCATACCATGTTTAGCAAGGCATAACTGAGGCGGGGAAAGGGAGTTATAGTTATACTTAGAGTTGCATGGCACACCTGGCTAACTGATCTTGGATTGTACATGTATATCGGCCATTTGGCCATGCACGTCTGTAACCCGAATTCGTTCAAAGCACGTTATTCACAAATTAAATTAATGTGCGCACAACTCACTTTGTAATTACTCATCGAATGCGTAGCAAGTACCCATTTGAGGCATTAATGTATGCAAACCATACTACTTATTTGAAGTTTCTGGAAGAAAAATGGGAGGGAAAGGCATAGTCGGAATCGTGATGCGGCAGCTGAAATGCTTTTGGAACGCAATAGATGTACACCCAATTTTTTCTAAGTCGGGCTGGCCCTATCAATCAATTGCGCCTAATAAGCACTTTGTAACTGAGATCAGGCTAATTAGTTTAAAATTTACCTAATGCGCCCTCTTTTTAATTTAGTGTACACAGTATACTTCAATTTTTTCCCGAAAAATAGATCAAAATCGGGTTAATGTAGCCCATTACTGTTTTAGTGATCTCAGTCGAGTGTAATATGACTTAGAGTCAGGTTTTAGATCGGTGGTTCAAGATTAAATTTGCTTATAAAGATAGTTGCTGGCAAAATGGTTTTTCGATGCCGAAAGGAAAACACTTTGGCAATTGTGTAATTCTTTTTGGCCCTTAAAATGGCTGAGATCAATCCTCTGTCGATGGACACAGGAACGGTCTCAGTCAGTTGGACGGTTCGAATTTCAGGCTTGCAATAAAAGCCCTATAAAGGGTTGTTTTATTTTCACTTCGGCATGCCAAAACGCCCACTGGTTACATAATCTTCGACTGCCTCCGCCACACTACTGGATCCATCAGTTTTCAGCTCTGAGAATA
>JAECUM010046900.1:0-14427 GCA_016617855.1 Megalonaias nervosa | reverse complement strand
ATACATATTATACAGACATATACATATTACATATTACATATATATATATATATATATATATATATATATATATAGAGAGAGAGAGAGAGAGAGAGAGAGAGAGAGAGAGAGAGAGAGAGAGAGATCTGCATGTTGAGATGGCTTGGTGATTTGTCAGGTCTAGACCAAATTTAAGATCAATGCCAAACTCTTTGAACTGATAATTATATAAATCAAATGTACAGGAGTCAAGATAAATTACTATAGTGATTAGTTAAAATAATTTTAATATTAACTGCTGCGTAGGAAACCAGGACGCCTTTGGATGGGATCTAATTGTTTCGCAACATAGTTTGCTTTCAAAAAAGTGATCTAAAACTCTTATCAGTAATAACTTATTAATATGTTACCAACAAAAAAATAAAGTTTCAGCATTTGACAAAGTCGTTAGAATACAATGCATTCTTTAGAAAAATCTAGAAAGAAATACATATATGTTTGAACACAGGAGGCAAAGTAGTCAAACGGAAATTTGAGAGCATCAAAAGAAACAATATTGTGTATTTAATCTGTGTTTATGAATTCATGATACAGTCCTTGACTTGTAACTGTTTTGCAACACGTATGATTAAGCAAAGGTGATGTAAATTTCAACTAAAAAAAAAGTCTGTAACACGATTAAAGTTTCCGGAAATGAAGGATGGTTGATAAAAGTGAAAGGTTAAGAAACCCTGAAATCGAAATCAGCCGCTATTGCTTGTTTGATTTGAGCACGTTGTGCCGAAAATAAGCGCAGTTTAATACTGTCATGGTAACCATTATTGCAATGGATAATGTAATACTCTTATTCGCGTAAACGCAAGCGATGTGCAGAAAGTGCTACAGTAGATGTAATTAACAATTATGTAGGTCTCGTTTCTATCTTATTTAAGTTAGTGATTGAAATTGTAAAGAATTTGCAACAAATAAGTGCACTTTTTCGATCCTTTTCAACATATTATGTCAATCAGAGAACAAAAACATAAATACAACGGACGTCTCAGAAATGAAATATCATTCACGATCATAACAGATTTTAAACCACCTACATTTTATCCTTTCATTTACTTCATCGTTTTCATCCATTTCATCATTTTCATCAACTACATCCTTTAGCAGAATCAAAACTGTGTGTGTGTATGTGTGTGTGTGTGTGTGTGTGTGTGTGAGAGAGAGAGAGAGAGAGAGAGAGAGAAACTACAGTGTATATATGCTACAATTTTCACGTTAGAAAAGTGAACGTACCAGTTTTTAGTGTCATTGCATAGTATGGAGTCTGAAAGACCTATCCAGTCGATTGAAAGTACTCCATAAAGCAGGAGACAGGCAGACATGAAACAAATAAAGAATCTCACTTATCTGATTTTACGATTTTTGACACCGCTTTTTGTGTAAATGGAAAAAACTGTAATTGCTATAGATGAATATATCTTTTAATCACACTATCTTTCAGTGTAATTGCTAAAGATGGACATATCTTTTAATCACACTATCTTTCAGTGTAATCGCTATAGATGGATATATCTTTAATCACACTATCAGTGTAATTGCTAAAGATGGATACATCTTTCAATCACTCGAATTTTCAGTAAACTGCAAAGGATGAAGCAAGATCGAAGGTAACGAAGATGCCCTAGAACTCACTCGCAATGCAGGCTAACACAGTATTCGTCTAGATGAACAACCACTACCGATTTCTTCTTAGAAAATCAAATAATATAAATGAAGTTATAATTATAAATTGACACCTATATATCGAAGACAGAGAGAGGAAACATTATATGTTTGCAAGCATGATTTTATGACAGAAACTTATATAGAACAATACCCATATAACCCATACTAGAGAGCTATATTTAGTTCTATGCAAGTATCAAACCCGTGCCGCGAGTAACGGCACCTACTGCACAGTTTCGAGTGTTCGTTAGCCCGTTAGCCTAGCATTGCTTACTTCCTAAGTAAAAATGGAAAAGACTGATCGCTTCCGTCAGAACCAAATTGTTAGAATATGCGTATAAGATGTGCATATTAATTTAAAGGTAGAATTTAAAGGTAGAATTTCTCATACGAAATCGTACTATCCGTAGCATTTTATCTCCAAGCTGACCATTGTTCCTGACATTTAAACTTAATATTACAGATTATGTAAGGTGAACAAATGAATATTGAGGTGTTCTTTGAGTAAACTATATCCCATATTATCCATTCCATGAACCGCTGAATTTCTTTCAGACATGAATGATTATGCAGACGTAAACTTTGCTTTGACATTTACATTATGGCATGATTAGATTAGATCCCAGCGTAATTCTAAATGAAAACGATTAAATTTTAATGTTTATATGCTTCTAGTTTCTCGTTAACAGACACCAATTTACAAGTTTCAATTCATGAAATCCTTAGTTTCCAAACTGCAAAGAATGTATATTCCCTGGAACTCGAGGTTGCTACAGCATTGTCAACCCAACAACAACAACCCACCCACCCCCCAAATTCAGACGCTATGATCAATGTCCATGAAGCGCTATGAATTATATCTATGAGACGCTAAGGTCGATGTCTATGAGACGCCATGATCGATATCTCTCATTTGTTTACGACACTGTCTTTACTATGACTTCTTTCTTTTGAATGCTACGATCTGAGTGGCAATGATATTGATCAAATAGATACATCAACAACAACGATAATAACAAGAAAATAATAATAATAATAATAATAATAATAATAATAATAATAATGCGTTCAAATTATTATTGTTATTATTAATAGTTGTCACATCATTGCAATTATCATATTTATCATCACCATTAATCTCACAAACCCACTCAGTCATCATTTTTTCTTCTTTCTCATAATTCTTTCTGATTACTGCAGTAGTGAGGGTGTATATAGCCCTAAACCATTTTTAAGCCCAAACTTAGGATCTCGTATACGAGCATATTTCTGCGCCAATCATGTATAAAAATAAAAACAGAACCATCAACTATGCGCAGGAGTTCAATACCACAGCGATATTTCATAGCTGGACCACTCATAGTTTCTATGAAAGAAATATATACTCTCCTTCCTCGAAAACATTATAATCTCTTGATTGTGCATTGAGCAAATGCCTAAACAGGCTAATGTCCAAATAGATATCGTGTTTGTTGTGATCCGGGAAACACATTTCTTCATTGTAAAATTTATAGTGCAATCGCTAACAGTAAGAATCGGTAAAATTATATGCACATGCATAAAATCCTTACTGTAGTTTTATCTTTAAATCGTCCTACTAACGAGAAATATAGATTTTTATTGCAACATTATTTATTTATTATAACATCACAGACCGACAGGAGATCAGTAATGGAATCTCATGGTCATACCTCGCCGAAGGCGTTGCTTTGTATGAGTAGAGTGGGAAGATACGAACGTATAGAGCCTGAGAGAAAACCATTAAACATCCTGTAGGTTCCTGGCTGTATTCTGTCCATGCAAGCTCCAAGGGGAAAATCAATTCAATATGCGTACTATAAAACATTTACGGCTGTGTGTTATAAAGGACCAGAAACATACATAGCTGCAATAACGTCAACTACTTATATGAACATTTTTATCGAAAGGCTCTCGTAATTTTAGAAAACAAATCAAGCCACTATATCACGACCATACCAAATTATACTTAAATCTTCGTACAAGCACAAAATGTTGGTTTCTACGTGCAGGCCGACAGGAGAGCAATATTGGAATTTTAAGGCCATAACTAGTAAAGGCATTGCTTTGTGTGTTAATACACAGAAGTACTTACAGTGTAAACATCTTACTGTTATGGCTTAGTCGAGTATGAGTGTTGTATTTCAGAAACAGGAACTGGATGTTCGAAATACTTTTCACTAAATATTGTGAACCACCTAAGTATCTTAAATCGGCCACTAAAACCCTATTAAAAGTATACTCCGATAGGAGTTGAAGCAAAACATGCCAATGCAATGAATAAAATGAATTAAAATTAAGTGTAGAGATAAGGGACTAGAAACATTACACATCCTCTAGTGTACGAGAAATGTGTAACATAATATAATTTTATGGCCAATATACAGAGCGTGGCACATATCTAGTGAATGCAAACAGAGAAAAAGGCACTTACGCAGTAGAAGAAAATGAATGTACAGCTAACATTCTTCACGCGTGACACATGATTTAGTGTGCGCAAAACAACGGAGTACAAAGTTCCATACCAGCGTGTAGGAAAAGATCTTCATTAGGAAATATGGCCTTCCATGAGTGTCAAGTGATGCAGTTTCAAAGTATGCTACCTTCTGGACAGACGCTTTAGCTACTGGATGTCGTTAGAGGCGAGTCGTCAAGAGACAGCATAGCATATGAGAACGATCTTACTTGACATGTTGCACAAACCTGATCAGAACCATATTCGCTAACCAAGGTTCCGGTTTGTTGGATCGATCAGATATTTTAGTGCTTTGTATTAGTGACATCTATTGGATTTCATGACTTGTCTCCCCCCTGAATGCAACACCAACTAACCAACGCTAACCACTAACCACTTCGGCTCCCAAGAAACAAAATATCTACATTTAACATTATCTGTAGTGTCAGTTCTCTGTTTGAAATAATCCTTATCATTTTTAGTTCCCTAGTGCATAGTTTTTTAAAAAAAATAAACATAACATGTACTTATTCTGAAATAAATGCCCTTTATTATGTCCCCTTCGTAACTTCTTATTGCACATGCGCGAATCTGGCATGGGCAACGTACACAAAACCTGAGATTCATGGCTACAGTTTGAAGAAATACATTCACTAATCGTCCTATTTTCTTTTTTTTTAATATAACTCAATTGTGCAGGCACATAGGGTTTGGAAAATGCGGAATTAAATAAAATTTCAAACGATATGCTGCTAAGAACCTTGAAGTGAAAGAACTTGTTGCTGACAAGTGCAGGGTACGATGCCAGTAGCGTCATCACAATAGATTTTGCACGCAAACAGAAAGATACCATTAGCAGAGTAGCAAGAGAGGGATCTTGGTATAGTAAGGCGATTTTATGCACTAACCAGGCGTAGTGTTCATAGCTGGTAGTGATTATGTAACGCCTGCCTGGATTAGCTGGTTTCGACATCTTTCGATAATTGTTAGTAATTACAGTATTTACTCTAGCTGTAGCCATTGAAGCCCATGAAAAGGTCTAAAC
The DNA here is from genome assembly GCA_016617855.1 of Megalonaias nervosa. Taxonomy (NCBI): domain Eukaryota; kingdom Metazoa; phylum Mollusca; class Bivalvia; order Unionida; family Unionidae; genus Megalonaias; species Megalonaias nervosa. The sequence continues at coordinate 9,214 of JAECUM010046900.1, read as the reverse complement.
AAGTCGACTAGTATATGTTTACTGATATATGAAACGTGGATCCTCCTTATGTTCCTATTGTGTAGTGTAGATAATCAGAATATGAACAAATTGCAGTTTGTATATCCTGTACGCATGCGCTCGTAAAAAGTCTAAAATTGTTAAGGGCAAAATGATGAGCACGCATATCTCTGGTAGATGATCAAATAAAATGTGGCTTGAAACGCAAGCTTAAAGCCAAATTAAATCTTGCAGCATTGAGAAAGAAAACAATAACGAGTTCTCTGTGTTGTTCCGGAGCCTGACTAGATCAAAAGTAGGTTTAACGGATGAACTGTTACAGAATGTGCGATATTCTGGTTGATTTCTCAATGCCCAGCCATCTTTACGAAGCCTTTGACCATGTATGGCGGAAGCTTGAAGTACACGGAAGTTTGTTCAGTGTAGCTGCTTGCATTGTACAAAATATGTGCGATGTCCTGACAAAAGTAACATAGTACAGACGTGCCCAGAATGCCTGGGAGTGAGCTAGTTTCCCCAATCGACGGAGAATCGAGTTGGCCACCTGACAAATTAGCGTTGACTGATATTTCCAAGCGTAGAAACAAACTTATGAAATGGCACCATATGGATGTACAAACACGATTTCTGCCTATTTATAGTGCGATAAATTACCAAACTGATTTAACCCAGTCCAATTTACATGCGAACTTTCAACGCTTGGCAATATATTGAATCCGGAAGACATGTCTGTTTGCATTTCTTCCGGTCATGGTGCAGCTTGATTTACTGAATAACAACACAATATCTGCCGACACAATTCCGAGTTAAGCCGCCCTTGAATATTTATTCACCATATAAACCAAGAAGCAAAAGCAAACCTGAAAATGGTGTGGCTCTGATTGCCAGAGGGTCATTTACTTGTATAAACATCCGGTCAAGAAAGGTCAACAATTGATGAGATTGCCTTAACTTTCCTCAAAATATTTATTCTGACTTTGCATATATAGTTGCAATCTACTTTCATAAAGTCACTCCGTACATGGAAAGCATGAAAACCAATACAGCAACATGGCTATGACGCCTAGTGACAACAGTAAAATATTTAATCGTTAGTGCTCGTTTAGAACTTTCTATTTACTAAGTCATAAGCTGTGAGAAAATATTTAAATTTATAGGCTAATTGCACAAAACAATTAGCAAATACTTAAAACATAGTTGGTGAAAAGTAAAGCTCAAGTCGAACATGATAGAAACCGCGTCACTGGATAATATTTAAAACTAGTAAATCCTAAAACACGTTAGATACATTTGTGTTAAGTAAAATAATTTTCCAGAAACTGCACCATTCTTAGTCAAAATATTACGCTCATAGTTTTCTACGTTTAAAAAATATTCCATCTACCGACCAATTTAATGTTAAGAAAAACATTTTACATCGTACCAGGTGAAGAAGAACAAGGAGAGGTACCACAGCTAACATTTCAAATGATAAATATAAAATCTAACTCTATTTGAAAATGGACTCTTTTCTGCTGTCATTTAAAGTTAAAGTATATTCGAAATTAAACATATAAATAATACATACGTTATTAGTTACAGAATATTTTATTTGGCGTTTTAACAAGTATCCAGGTTCAAAATTCGGTTACACCTTAAAAAATACAAACAAGCATTTTGCTCAAAGGACCTGGGAAATATTTTTGCAAAGCATTTGCTAGTCGTATACTGTCTTATTATTAAATGCTTCCTTTTCATTTCATTGGAGAATGTGTGTGTGTGTGTGTGTGTGTGTGTGTGTGTGTGTGTGTGTGTGATTTTTAACGTAGCTTTAACAATTTTTTCAGTTATATCGCTACGATGTCTGCAATGTGGCAGTTTATATTGTGATGTCTTGCACTGGGGCATCATGCCGCAGACATGTAGCATGAAGTCCCACCCAGTCACATTATCCTGACACCAGGCCGACCAGTCCTAACACTAACCTCTTAATGCTGAACGCCAAGCGAGACAGCTGTTGGTACCATTTTTATAAGTCTTTAGTATGACTCAGCCGGGGATCAAACCCAAGACCTCCCCCATCCGAGGCGGACGCTCTAACCACTAGGCCACCGGAGTGGTACATTTCGTTGGAGAATGGAACTGGCATTAAAGATGTTAAAACTGAGTATATTTATCTTTGAAAAGCAAACACACACGCATATATACAAAGATATTCACCTCATTAAAGCATATACATACATCCATTATGAATACATACATGCATGCATACATACGTACATACATACATATGAATACATACATACATACATATGAATACATACATACATACATATATACATGCATACATACGTACGTACATACATACATACATACATACATACATGCATACATACGTACATGCATACATATGAATACATACATACATACATATGAATACATACATACATACATACATACATATATACATACATACATACATACATACATATATATATACATACATACATACATACATACATACATACATATATACATACATACATACATATATACATGCATACATACATACATACATACATACATACATATATACATACATGCATGCATACATACATACATACATACATACATACATACATACATACATATATACATGCATGCATGCATACATACATACATACATACATACATACATACATGCATACATGCATACATACATTTTATGTTTGAGATGCAATTGTATTTATTGCATTTTGATATTGACTCTAATTAATTGAATTGTTTAGTCAATGTGGACACAACATGCATGATCTGATGGAACAAAGCGTTTGCAATTTTTACAAAAACACTTTCAAATATCAGGGAAAAAAAACGAATTTTAAATAAATGCATGTTTTAAGTATCGGGCATTCTCAAAAGATATATGCATGATATTTTTTTTTTTTATTTTCTTAAATTACGTTTCGTGCTTTCAAGGTTTTATCATCTTTGTAATAAATACAATTTTATGTATCCTTTACTGTTACAATAAAATTTTTTTCCATATACCTTATATATTCTCGTGTGACTCGGATCAACAAAGAAAAAGAACCATAGATCATGATCTGCCATAACATAAAGCGCCGGCGTAACGGCGTCTCTGTTGTTTGTTTTAATGGTTACTTCTAACTACATGCATAGATGCAGATCTTTCAGCACATTATGCTACGGCAGGTCTGGGTCTGTGCTGTTTGCTGCTAGATCTGGTTTACACGCGAGCAAAGACTGTTCACGTCTCTTGCCACATAGTAAGGATTTCATGTTTCACACGTGACCAGGGACAAAATAAAACAAATTACTCATGACAGGGTTTTATTAGAAATTTTAAAAAGTTCAGATGAAACCATGTCTTCATTCAGGACAAAATACATAGCAGTGTTAATTTAGATCAATCGAGCAAATGAAAATGATAATAAGGAAAACAAATGGGGTATATTCATATGTAGTTGAAGCGCATGAGCGGAAACTTAATTTTGTCAAATGTAAAGCATATAGGGAGAATAATTATACAATTTATCTTTCATATTTTAGTCTTAAAATATATTCCACTATATAATTTCATAACTATTACAATTTTAGCTGCAATTTTGTACGATATTTTTTAATCAGATTTCGCGATTATATTTTAGATGTATCTAGTGTAAAATGGGTAGTAAGGTGTCACTCGTATGATTCGTATAATTGTATCATATGAAACATTACACACCTATGCTCTATTCGTAAGTTGATTAAAGAGGTCAAGTTTCAGATATCAACTTTTGAAACAGGAGCTGGAATGTATGTCTCTTACAAGTACATCTACCAATCTGTCTTCCAAACGTGTAAGAATGCATTTAATTCGGTGATTGTTGTCCGTTCAACTCACGTCGCTTTAAAAACTGACATATGACATATAGAAACAAATACAATTAATGATCCAATACAGGTGGAGAAGGTACATTAATCTATATCGTTCTGTAATTAAGGAATAATAAAGACACATGGCTTTAGTTTACATCGGATTAACATTTATTAACTTTAAGTTGTATAAATCTGCTAATATTTCTCTAACAGTCGCTTACTTTTACATGAAAAGAAAAGGGGGGAAGCAATTCAACAGACGTAAGAGGAAGATAGTTTATGTTTTGTCATAGTAGTTTGAAAGTGAAGCACCAGATGCTAGACTATTTAAGCCAAACGTTGTCTGAATAAATTCACGAAAATAAATGGCATTAGATCTGGGCCCAGAAAATTAGCTTTCATTTTTTTTTTTTTTAATTGGTGTTGATTTTTGTCATCGTTCTAAGTTTCACAATAAAAATAATTTGGAATAACTACGAGTCGGCAATTTTCTAGATAACTACACACTATCGATGTCGACAGACATACATTCGAATTGATGGATAAAGTCATACATACAGAAAACTCATATAGGGATGTTGTGTCGAAACGTAACAGATATGTGGGAGTTTCAAGAAAGTTTTAGGTCCCTACAAGAGTGGGCGATATAAATGTCACGCATCTTGGCAGAGCATGAATACATGAAAAAGTTTAAATGTTTTCATTTTTTGATGACACTGATGTAAGTTCTCGTTTTGAAAAAAATTTGCGCATGTCTAAGTTAAAATTATGCGTAGTCTGGATGATTTCTGTAATATTTTCTTTTATTCTGTTATGTATATTTAATTTCAATTGTTTGTTAGTTTTCTCTTTCTACATGATTATATGTTATGTATAATTGTATTTTTTACCTAACACAATGTGTGACATGCTCTACAGAGCTCCGCAGCTGCAGGAAGAGTCAGTGGCCAGGCCCCATCGTACAAGGTTGACTGCACAACACCCCTGTCCTGTCCGGAAACGATTCAGCGTGGTCCACAGATGTCGTGGAAAGTTAAAGCCAGGAGGGCAGACAGATGGTTCAGCTACGAGGGAGTGGTTTACAACATCTGTTGAGGACCACTTATCACTCCATGCCGAAATAGCTGTCATATCCTCCGACAACGGACCTAACCAGATTGGATGTCTCAAAGACAAGCGGACTGGAGGTTGTGAAGTGATGTCCACGTACAGTGGAAGGTTCTCACTGGCATAGACCTTAGCCAGCAATTTTGTAGTTGCTTCCTGGAGAAGAAGATGTGGAGGAGAAATGTTGCTGAGTACCGGCAGCCATGGTAAAGGAGTAGGACGTAGTGTTCCTGAGATTATGCGCAATGTTGTGTTGAGCTGGACGTCAATTAATATGGTATAGAACGATCGAGCCCAGACAGGAGCGCGATACTCTGCTGTTGAATAACAGAGGGCCAGTACTGATGTCTTGAATGTCTGAGCACGAGCGCCCAGGTTGAGCCAGCCAGTTTGCGGAGTAGGTTGTTTCGAGTGCTCAGTTTTGCTGCAGTTTTCTTCAGGTGGTTGTAGAATGTCAGTGATCTGTCCAAATTCCCACCAAGGTATGTTGGTATTGGGTCGTGTTTTGTGTGCTGCTTATTGAGGAGGATGCAAAGCTCACGGTTCGCACAATATTATACATTAATGCTACCGTCAGAGGGCGTATCTCAGACGATAGTTTCTTCGCTTTTTACTCTTATACAGAAAGTGTACATACTGATCTTGAATGATTTAAAATTCACAAAAGGTGTACATACTGATCTTGAAAGATTTTAAACTCACAGTAAGTGTACATACTGATCATGAAAGATTTTAAATTCACAGTAAGTGTACATACTGATCTTGAATGATTTTAAACTCACAGAAAGTGTACATACTGATCTTGAATGATTTTAAACTCACAGAAAATGTACATACTGATCTTGAAAGATTTTAAACTCACAGCAAGTGTACATACTGATCTTGAATGACTTTAAACTCACAGAAAATGTACATACTGATCATGAAAGATTTTAAATTCACAGTAAGTGTACATACTGATCATGAAAGATTTTAAACTCACAGAAAGTGTACATACGGATCTTGAATAATTTTAAACTATACAGAAAGTGTACATACTGATCTTGAATGATTTCAAACTCACAGAAAGTGTACCTACTTATCTGGAAAGATTTTAAACTCACAGAAAGTGTACCTACTTATCTGGAAAGATTTTAAACTCACAGAAAGTGTACATACTTATCTGGAAAGATTTTAAACTCACAGAAAGTGTACATACTGATCTTGAATGATTTTAAACTATACAGAAAGTGTACATACTGATCTTGAATAATTTTAAACTCACAGTAAGTGTACATCCATATCTTGAATAATTTTAAACTATACAGAAAGTGTACATACTGATCTTGAATGATTTGAAACTCACAGAAAGTGTACATACTGATCTTGACAGATTTTAAACTCTACAGAAAGTGCAAAATACTGATCTTGACAGATTTTAAACTCACAGAAAGTGTACATACTCATCTTGAATGATTTTAAACTCACAGAAAGTAAACAGACTGATCCTGAAAGATTTTAAACTCACAGAAAGTGTACATACTGATCTTAAAAGATTTTAAACTCACAGAAAGTGTACATACTGATCTTAAAATACTTTCAACTCACAGAAAGTGTACATACTGATCTTGAAAGATTTTAAACTCACAGATAGTGTACGTACTGATCTTGAAAGATTTTAAACTCTACAGGTTTTACAAGTTCATCGGGTCACAAAGTAAAGTTTCAGGCAAAGGAAAATTAACATTGTGAAAATAATTATTTCCAGAAGATGAACACGATAAAACCAGATATATTTAGTTATATTTTCCTATGACTCATGCACTGTACTGTGCAGTATGCAAATTTATTTCAAGTACAATGTGGACATAGTAATAATTTATTCAATTAAGTGGTTTAGCTAAGAACTCCACAAAGACTATACTATGTGCAGCCATGAGGCACAATGTAATTGTGTATATCCTGAAATTTCAGGAAAGAGTTGAGTTTTAATATTGATTGAAAACACTGATTTCGTATAAAAGGTAAGATCTGTTCGGTTTATTGGTTTACCTGTGTTTCTCTAATCTGTCGAGATGGTATTAATTCTTGGGAAAACAAAACATCAGAAAGAATTGCAATTGAGTGATATTTTCTTCACACTGGAGTGGCATTGATCTTAGATCCTTCCAGCCTTAAATTTACTCGGTCTGTTCAGATTCCAGTAAAACTACTATGCAAAGTTCAAAGAAGGTATAAGTTGTACGTGCGAAGCAATGCCAGAAGCAATTTGACTTCCTCGGGTCACTTCAACGTTTTAGTATCTCACAAGTATCCTACTAGTAAAATTCAGTAAAGTTGCATGCAGTGGGACACACGAAATCACGTGCTCACTGTTTCCTTCCTCTTTATTCGTAATGATCATGATGTTTTAATTTTAAACCTTGAAGTTGATACACTTATTTGTACCTTCATGGGAATTTTGCTGGCAAGGACAAGGAAAGAGATAGTGAGTTTAACTCGAGGCATAAAACATAAATCACGTAGGCAGGCCAGGTCATAGCGATCATGATCATAACCCTTTTCTATATCAAACTCAACGGGCTTCATTATTTTTATTGTTGAAAATTCAAGTAGGTACTTGGAGTTAAACTTGAGCTATTTTGTTGAACTGAGCTTCCACGCTGACTACAAAACAAAGCCCTATCATTAGAGTCCTTTGACAAACAAAAAAGAAAAAAAAAAGAAACAAACAAAAGAAAACGAAACAGATGTTTGTTATTTGATTTTTCTTATATTTTCAGGTATACTTTATTGAGAAATCAGAATGTTTTGAAAGATTTGATCTGCTTATACCAGTATAAGTGCTACCACACTTGAGTTTGTATAATTAATAGTCTTGCTTGTTCTTTGGCCTTTACAAGTGAAATTATTGAGAACAATTGGCAACATTGTTTTTTTTTTTAATCTTCCATGGTTTTAGTATTAAAATTATGTATCGTGATAACTTTCCGCTGTAAAGTTCTAATGAAGACAAAACTATGACAACTCGCCTTGAACTAGTTCTCACGTCGAATGGCATTGGGTGAGAGTAAAAAATTGAATGTTCAACTTCTATAAAACCAATCTTGTTTTATGCAAAACTTCCCAACAACTTCTTTATAATACTATTGCGACAAAATACAAAGAAAAGTTTTCATTAAATAATGGAGAATTATTGAAACAAAGACAGCGATTGGTCCAACTTCACTTGCCGTCAAGTTGAGCTTGCCAAGAAATAAGATTTAGGATTACATAAAAAAAATGTTTAGCGTACTTTGCGTTTCCATTGAAGAGAAAGAAAAAAAATCGCTTAGGAATGTGCAAAACCGAGGTTTACTACAATCATTTTTAAAGGAAAGAAATATACACTTGTTCCTTGGAAATTTGCAAAATGAAAGCGGAACAGTGCTGAAATATCCATGTTTCATACAAGCATTCAAAGAAAAAAATATATCATGATTATACATTGAAATCTTGCTAAGAGTTCAAGTGAATAAGAAAGGTGATATTTTTTCAATGTTTTGAAAGCAACAGTACTATTGCTGGGAGTCAGTTGTCTGTGATTTCATATACATTATATTTTTAAGATAGTATGATATGCAGAGAAAAGCAAAATACGTAGAACTAAATGGAAATGCTCTACATACATCACACACAGCGATTAAATAAAGCTTTCGATTCATAATATGTTTACGATGAGGTAACAACTTTTGTCACTATTTTTCTTTTTGTACAAAAATCAAAAAATGCGCAGTAAGATGCATCAGTATGATCATTGGCGTTTCAGTGTCTGGACTTGGCTATGCGATGGTTTTTACAACGCGCAGTAAATTATTAGCTCTTGCTATTAAAATCCCCCAAAAATAGTATTAAAATATTCTACCTCCCAGGTTGTGGGTAAAGTTTCACATCTCATAAAATGGTTTATTGTCAGCAATTCTTAATTACTCCAAAATTTTTCGGGTTCTTTGTACAAATTCCCATGCTTGACACATTCGTTATTTTAAGTACTCGGTGAAAGAGCATGGGCTGAGAGTGGAATTGTGAACCGCTGCAAAAGCCCATTTCAGCAGACATGAAACAGTGATACCCATTTTAATAACGATCACCCAAACCATCTTAAGGGTATTAAAAAATCCATGTACAATTTTAGTGTAAACCTATAAAAAAAATGAGGTCATGTTTATTCAATATTAAGAAAAAATTGAATTGTTCCATAACAAGCACCTCATCATATTTATATATA